>VUQS01042750.1:4267-24928 GCA_015108495.1 Heterochromis multidens
AAAACGTTTACATACCTTGGCAGAATTTGTGATTTTTTTGGCAATTTTTCAGAGAATATGAATGATAATCCAAAAACCTTTCTTTCACTCATGGTTAGTGGTTGGGTGAAGCCATTTATTATCAAACAATTGTGTTTGTCCTTTTTAAATCATAATGACAACAGAAGCTAGCCAAATGACCCTGATCAAAAGTTTACACACCCTGGAAGGTTTGGCATGATAACATACACACAAGTTGACACACACAGGTTTAAATGACTACTAAAGGTAACCATCCTCACCTGTGATCTGTTTGCTTGTAATTAGTGTGTGTGTATAAAAAGTCAGTGAGTTTCTGGGCTCCAGACTGTTTCATTCAGTGCTGCACTGACGTTATTGGATTCCAACCCATGGGGAAAGAAAAAGAATCATTAAAGGATCTGCGGGAGAAGATAGTTGAACTTTATAAAACAGGAAAAGGATATAAAAAGATATCCAGGGAATTGAGAATGCCAATCAGCAGTGTCCAAACTCTAATTAAGAAGTGGAAAATTAGGGATTCTGTTGAAACCAAGCCACGGTCAGGTAGGCCAACACAAATTTCAGCCACAACTGCCAGAAAAATTGTTCAGGATGCAAAGAAAGACACACAAATAACTTCAGCTGACATACAGGACTCTCTGAAAAAAAAGTGGTGTGGCTGTTTCAAGATGCACAATAAGGAGGCACTAAAAATGGGCTGCATGGTCGAGTTGCTAGAAGAAAACTATTACTACGCCAGTGTCAGAGATGGGAAGTAAAGAAGTAGGAATACTTCGTATCTTCCCATCTGTACTTAAGTAGAATTTTCAGGTACTTTACTTGAGTATTTATTTTTCTGACAACGTTTTACTTTTAAGTTTACATACCCTAGTTCTTAATACCGTGTATTGCCTCCTTTAACATCAATGACAGCTTGAAGTCTTTTGTGGTAGTTGTGGATGAGGCACTTTATTTTCTCAGATGGTAAAGCTGCCTATTCTTCTTGGCAAAATGCCTCCAGTTCCTCTAAATTCTTGGGCTGTCTTGCATGAACTTCACATTTGGCTCAATGATATTGAGGTCAGGAGACTGAGATGGCCACTCCAGAACCTTCACTTTTTTCTACTGTGGTTGTACAAGGACCGAATGGCCTGCAACAATGGGCCAGATACCCAATACTCCCAAAACATCCCCTACAGGATATCTGAGGGACATTGTCAAAAGCCTTCTCCAAATCCACAAAACACATGCAGACTGGTTGGGCAAACTCCTGCACATCCTCAAATATCCTTGAAGATAAAGAGCTGGTCCAGTGTTGCTTTAGCTACTGCCAGAGCTGCACTCCGCTTGGCCTGCCAGTACCTGTCAGCTGCCTCTGGAGTCCCACAGGCTAACCAAGCCCGCTAGGACTCCTCCTTCAGCATGACGACTCCCTTCACCTCTGGTGTCCACCATCTGGTTCAGGAATTACCACCATGATAGACACCAACCACCTTATATCTGTAGCTCCATTCAACTACCTCAGCAATAGAGGTGCAGAACCACTCAGACTCAATGTCCCCAGCCTCCCTTGGAATGGTGTTAAAGTTCTGCCAGAGTTGGCAATTGAAGATCTCATGGACTGGGGCCTCTGCCAGATGGTCCCAGCGTACCAACACTATATGTCTGGGTATGCCAGGCCTGTCCAGCATCCTCCCCCACCAGCAGGTGGAACAAGTGGTGACAGCTCAGCTCCTCTCTTCATCCGAGTGTCCAAGATATATGGCCACAGATATGATGATACAATTACAAAATCAATCATTGATCTGTGACCTAGGGTGTCCTGGTAGCGTGCACTTATGAATGCCCTTATGCATGCCCTTATGCACGAACATGGTGTTCATTGTGGTCAGACTGTGATTAGCACAGAAGTCTATTAATAGAATACCACTCAGGTTCAGATCGGGCCTCCCAATTACACCCCTCCAGGTCACACTGTTGTTGCCCACGAGTGTTGAAATCCCCCACTAGGATGACAGGAGTCTCCAGATGGAACACACTCCAGCACCCCATCCAGTGACTCCAAGTAGGCCAGGTATTGTGAACTGTCATTTGGGGCATATGTGCAAACAACAGTCAGGACCTGTCCCTTGACCGAAACAACCGAAAACAGCCCTCTCGTCCACCAGGGAAAACCCCAACGTACAGGCCCTGAACCAGGGGAATGCAAGTATACCCACCTCTGTCTGCCGTCTCTTACCAGGAGCAACTCCAGATTGAAACAGAGTCCAGTCCCTCTCCAGGGGACTGGTTCCAGTTCCATGCATTGAAGTGAGTGTGACTATATCTAATCGGTATCTCTCAACCTTATGCACTAGCTCAGGCAACATTCCATGTATCGCAGTCCAGTTTTGAAAGCCAAGGATCAGACTGCCAAGGTCTCACGCCTGACTGCCATCTGCTCCACAAACCTCTACGGCAAATCCATGTAGCTGGTTCTGGCCCCATGGGCTCAGCCGCTTGCCTTCAAGCCCCTATCCTGGGTCTGGCTTCAGGGTGGGAGTCCAGTATCCCGTCCAGGGTGGACGTGTTCCTTGGTCTCTTTGCCGTCATAGTGGTTTTCTGAATTGCTCTTTGGGAAACCATACAGGGGCAAATTACCCCAACCACATATCACTAAGGCAAACAAACCCCCTCCATCACGATAAGATGTCGAAAGTTCTACTCTAAAATGCAGAGGCTCTGTGTGTGTTTTTGTTGCTTATAAACACGCAATGACCATAGAGACCATTAGAGCCAATGTATTCCATTAAGTTGGCAAGGCCACTGTAGTAAAGTGGAAACATAATGCTGTTTTTTAAAACCACACAATCTGTTTAAGGGCAGTCAGACCTCTGAGCAGCCCTGTAAATCTGCTGGGTGGGGCTCAACATAGATTCCTTAAAACTTGGAGCAAGCACAATTTTTGAGAAACCAGCAACCTGTCTGTACAGCAGACTGCTGCTCTCTTAAACAATGTAAAACTCGTTATATAGGCAGACAACAACAGTTGTTGTTGATCCATAGCTGCATAAACTTTGCTTCTTTAGCCTGGATCCCACTGCAGTGGGAACAGAATGGCTGCTGTTTCTATCTGTCTTCCTCACCTGATCCCCCACCGGTCGCGGCAGATGGCTGCCCCTCCCTGAGTCTGGTTCTGCCGGAGGTTTCTTCCTGTTAAAAGGGAGTTTTTCCTTCCCACTGTTGCTAAGTGCTTGCTCACAGGGGATCATCTGATTGTTGGGGTTTCTCTGTATTATTGTAGGGTCTTTACCTTACAATCTAAAGTGCCTTGAGGCAACTTTTGTTGTGATTTGGCACTATATAAATAAAATTGAATTGAAAATTGAATTGAATTTGGTAGCGACTGTGATGACACCCATTGGTTTTTAAAGCAGCTTTTAGCCGCCACAGTGTCGTTTTGGGTTTTTTTTAAAACATGAAGTTACTATATTTGGATGAGACAGTGAAGTGCTAAGTTTAAAAAGAAAAACTGTGTTCCCAAGAATGCAGTTATTTTAATGCTCTGCAGTGGGACTGCTGCACATGTGCACACTGTAGTGTCGATGCTGTAAGAATATAATGTGCAGCTTTAATCATTTCCTCCGTCATAAAACTATTCACTTGCTTTCAGCCCTCTAGCCTGTCTTTCCTGACACATCCTCTCCACCAGTATGCCAGTGGATTTATCTAAATTTGAGTCTAAATTTCTCACCTTAAAAGCAATTTATATCCCAGCATCAGTCTTTTAAAGCTTACCCTGGTCTTCCTTCAGCGTGACCTTCAGCAGCCGTGATGCAGATGTCAAAACCTAATTTCAGTCCAGCCGTTCACTGTGAGTGAAACACAAATGCCTGAACGAGTCAAATTGAATCATTTTCACAGTAATCACGGATGATTTCGTTTTCCCTCTTCTGCAGGCCAGCAGTAAGTGGTGATAAAAAGATAATCAGATGTGGTTCAGGCCCACTGTGTCTCTGCCTTCACGGCCTCCACGCTGAATTTATTTATTGTCACAGCTCTGGTGACACCTCACAGATGAATCTAATAGGCAGCAGATCTACAGGAATAAAAAATAATCCCACATCTCGGCTCTTTCTGCTCATTTCTCTGACTGCCTGTTTTTGGATCTGATTCAGATCCTGTCTATTTGTGTCACAACAGCATCTGCTCAGCCACTTGTAGGAATAACGAAGGTGTTGTTTGCAGGTACGGGTGCCCCTGGGGAGCAATCTGAGCTTCAAGTGAGCTGTCAGGCTGAACATTTTACTCTGAGAAATGTCACTGTGTCTGAGGCCTTTCTTTTATCCTATAACATCTCTCAGATGCTGAGTGAACACCTCCATCCATGAGCCCAGTTCAGACCTAAGAGTAATAATAACAATACTTTTTATTTTAGGCGCCTTTCAAAACACTCAAGGTCGCCTTACACAAAAGAGTTAAAAAAAATATAAGAATAAACCAAGAAAATATCAGTTAAGTCAGTAAAACAAGTTTACAATAGATAAAATCATTAAGAACAGAGGATTCATGTCACAATCAGAGTGAGTATGCCAGTTTAAAGAGGTGCATTTTGAGAAGGGATTTGAAAGTGGAGAGTCAGTGTTACAGATACCTGGTGGGAGGGAATTCCAGAGGTGAGGGGCAGAGCAACTATAGGCTCTAAACCCTATGGTAGTCAGACAGAGACAGGTAGTCAGAAGAAGATCTGAGAGTGTGAATGGGTGTGTTGGCGTGGAGAAGTTCAGAGAGGTACTGTGGAGTGAGGTTATGGACTGCCTTAAAGGTGAGGAGCAAAATCTTAAAATCAATATGATATTTAACCAGGAGCCAATGAAGCTGATGAAGGACAGGCAGGATGTGACTGATGAAGGGAGTTCAGGTGATGATGCAAGTGGAAGAGTTCTGGACCAGTTCTGGATGGACTTATGAGGAAGACCAAAGAGAAGAGAGTTACAGTAATCAATAAAGGATGTAACTAAAGTGTGATCAAAGATGGCTGTATTGGGTGTGAGAGATGGAAGGAGGCGATTAATGTTAAGGAGATGGAAGTATGAGGGCCGAGTGACAACACTGATGTGAGCTTGGAAAGGAAGTGTGCTGTCAAGGATGACACCCAGACTCTTAACCTGAGGGGAAGGAAAAACTGTTACATTTTGAGATGATGATGGATTTAGTGTTCAGTTTGAGAAAGTTGCTGGAGAACCAGGATTTGATTTCCTGGAGACAAACACAGGGGGAGGTGGGTGGGAAAGTGGTGGCAGGTTTGGTAGATAGGTAGAGCCAGGTGTCATCAACATAACAGTGAAAACTGTTATTAAATTTACAGAAGATATGACCAAGAGGAAGATCGTGAAAAATAGGAGGTCCCGTGACAGATCTCTGGGGAACACCAGTAGTAACTGGAAATGTCTGGAATTTGAAGCTTTTGAGTTGAATGAACTGACTAAATAACCCCTCAAAAAAGACTCATGAAAATTGAATTAGGCACCTTAGAAACATTTTCTGCCAAAGTTTAGGATTACAGACATACAACATAAAAGAATAGAAATAAAAATCTGAGGAAAAGATTAAAGTTGGAAGCAACATAAAGGTGCTCATCCTGTGAACACAGCAGAGAGTGAGACATTCCTAGAGAATAACTATAACAGTTTTGTATTTTTTGATTAGGTTTTATTATATTTCTGTTTCCAAAGTGTCTTTCCTCATTTCAGTTTAGTTTTTATTGCTTGAAATTGTTTAGTTTCAGTTTTAGTCTTTTTTTAAAATAGCACCGAGGTGGCATTTGTCAGAGGTAATTTTGTGACGGCAGCTGACTCACAGTCATGGAGACATCTCAGTTTAAAACAAATGCACCGAAGCCTCCTGATGCTGGCTGTGCTGACACCAACTTTAAGGTTTTAATTTAGTCTGAGTCAACTATCTGCATCAGGAGAGCGAGACATCATTCCAGAGCAGCAGGATACAGTCCACAGAATTTTTTTCTAGGCCTTGTCTTACAAACACATATATATATATAAAAATCTCACAATTGCACATCTGAATGAGCAACAGGCACATTTAGGAGGAAAAACACTTCATGAAGACAATTAAACAGATCTCCCACACACTCAATTATTGCTGAAATATTTTTTAAATTAGGGGCAGCAGAGTGGTGTGGTGGTTAGCGCCATCGCCTCACTGTTCTAATCCAGTTGTAATCCAGGCTGGAGCCTTTCTGTGTGGAGCTTCTCCCCGTGTTTGTGTGGGTTCTCTCCGGGTACTCCAGCTCCACCTCCCACAGTCCAAAGACATGCATGTTAGGTTAACTGGTGATTCTAAATTGGCTGTCAGTGTGAGTCTGAGCACTAATGGTTGTCTCTCTGTATTAGCCCTGTTGACCTGTCCAGGATCCACCCCACTTCTCGCCCTACGACAGCTGTGACAGGCTCCAACCCAACCGTGATCCTCAAATGGAAGAAATCTGAAAAAAATGGATGGATGGTGGCTAAATCTTATCCTGTGTTCAAACCAAACACTTTGTGAGCAAAGTTTGGCCTCACTTTACTTGCATGAGTACAGTGGTGTTGGAAACCGATGTTCAAATATTCTCCTCTAACAGCAAAGAGGATGAGGAGGAGTCCAACCCGATAGCTGGAATCAAGTTCAGAATCATATTTTGAGAACCTGGCATGAAGTCCTACGATTTCTCTCACTTTTCTCCAGACTTCTTCATTGTTTTCTGGTCTCTCTATGAAAGCAAAGTTAAACAGCGTCAATAAGCTCCTCCGCCAATTCTTACTGGCATGGCGTCAGGAGAATGCCAGCTGACGGTTTGTCACGATGCAGCATGAAGTGAATTTTTCACATAGATTTAAATATTTAAATCGCACAAACATGGATTCACCTCTGTTCGCCTCACTGCAAGGACTTTGTATATAACCGTGCCGAAACCAAGCAAAAGCTTTGCTTCGCATTTGGTGTGAACACACCACAAGTTTGCAACAATAAAGAGAAATACAGCATGGCAATCACTGCTGTGAGCGAAAGGAATGTTGGGCTGACAAGCTGACGTGGTTTATATTTCCATATTTGACAAAAAACAAACAAGAAAAGCCAAATATCCAAATCCCAACACAGAAAACCGAGTAACTACCCCAGGGTTTCCACCAGCATATTACAAGCCTGGTGGGACTGAGCTGACCCCCCGGGGGGATTAAGCACTGAAGAATTTTGACTTATTTATTTGACAAAAGCTGCAACCATTAAACTACCATTAAACGGATGTATTTTATTAACTACTGCTAGAAACAGCTTGAAAAAAAAGTTAGTAACAAAATTAAGAAGGAGGAAAAAATTAATGTAAATGTTTTTAATTAATACACTAAATATAATTTTACATGTCCACACATTTCTCTCCACTAACTCTGGGTTAAATCATTCATCGCTGCATAAATCCGCCCCCATGTGGTCACAGGTGAAAAGCCTGAACGCGACAAATGTGTAAACCTGAAAGATACCTGTATTCATCGATTTCCTTATTTAGCAATTATTCCCTCAGTGATGTGGAGGTATGTTTTTCATTTTTAAGCTGCAGCGTGATTTATGAGTAAAAAATCTGAAAATCTGAAGATGGAGGAAAAGGGGAAGACCTCAGAGAAGATTCATGGATGTAGTGAAGAAGGACAAGCAGAGGGTTGGTGTGATGATCTCAGGGATAGGGTGAGATGGAAGCAGATGATCCACTGTGGTGACTCGTAAAGGGAGCAGCCGAAAGAAGAAGAATATGTAGTTCTGAAAATCTGAACTTGAACCAAGCTGAACTAGACAATGTGGACCCAAGCTCCAGTGTGAGTAGGGTCAACACTTAACACACACACACGCAGAGCTCTATGATTTTCTCATTAAGAGATTAACGTAAAAAGCTCCGCTTCAGGACAACTGGATGGGTACGGCTTGCTTTTGTGTGTGTGTGTGTGTGTGCGCTCCATCAGCTGACTGAACTCCTAAATCCTATTATTTGCTGCGACTGATAAAGAGCAGCAGATTATCCCTTTAGTGTAAGAACACAGAGCAGGCGGTGATTAGCTCAGTGATAGCGTGTCACAGCATGTGAGAATCTTTAATTCAGTGATCAGAAGACACTCACACTAATGATGGTAATTGGAGCTTTATGTGTTCGTATGTTTACATTTTGACCTCTGTGTCTGAAGGATGTGTCAATGTGTCAATCTAAAGCAGCAGCTTTTAAAACCTGGGAACACACAAAATTAAATTAAATTAAAAAATATATTAAAAATTAAATAAAATTAGCCTCAAACTAAATCCAATGTTTAGTACATGCTAATAACATGGCAAAGAAGAATTTAATGTTTGAAAGAACATAACTGATATAAGCTTCGGTGGCATCCCATTTTCATACTGTTATAGCTTCCTGATATTTCACCAGAGTTAAGTCAAGATTTGGGTGGCATACTTCGAGAAGAAAGAGTGAGCTGAGAGCTGCACCATCCAAAGTGGGATGGATGCCATCTCTCCTAATCAGACCACAGGGGTACATTATATGAAGGAAGTTCAACAGCCAGGCTTTCTTTGTGTTAGCTGGCTCAACTTAAACTAAAACCCCAGTCAG
Organism: Heterochromis multidens; assembly: GCA_015108495.1. Lineage (NCBI taxonomy): Eukaryota > Metazoa > Chordata > Actinopteri > Cichliformes > Cichlidae > Heterochromis > Heterochromis multidens. Next base: position 12,897 of record VUQS01042750.1, read on the forward strand.
AGATTAACAGGTATCACAACGGTGGTTATCAAGTTTGTTAAGCCAGATTATCTGCTTCAGGCTCTGAGCACGCTCACATAAAAAGAGCTGTTTCACATGTCATGTGACTCTTCTTCCACACAAAATGATCCCTATGAGTGCCGCCTACTCCAATCAGAGATGTTACGAGATGATGATAATAAAATGGTGACAAAAATCTATTAAGAAAACATCTCTAACAGTAAAATGCAACACTGATGCAAATAAGACCAGAGATTAATGCTGCAGAAAATCATTAATTAGGTGATTTAGCACATAGAGTGGTAAAATAAACATTTTAATTCCTGTTAATTACTTTATCGCTCAGTGCCCTCTCAGTGCTGCTGCAGCTGCACATTAGAGCTCTGAAACTTTAACCTGGATACATTTAAACATTGAAAAGGTTACTGTCCCACAGGAGGCGTGGAAATGTAGGAAATTAAGTTTGTCACAGATCAAAGTGAAATGAATTTGATTGAACAGGTATTCTTGGTGTGTGTTCTGTGTTCTAGTAGCTGTAATTCCAGCAGAGTAAAACAGACTCAGATTAGAATCAAGAACAACAACATTTTATACATTTTCTGTATCACCAAATGAATACATGCACCTTCTAGTAACAATACAACACACATCTTGCATCAGGTGACCTCAATAGGACACATGATGGTTTGGGGCAAGGTCTCACAGTGGTTTCACCCGAAACCTGTGGGGATAATGACCCATGCCTTTTTTCACACCTGGGCTCATGTGATGACTCGCATGATCAATAGTGGGTTAATGACCACCTCCCGAGAGACAGCCCCCACTAGGGTTTAAATACCTGGGACTCTCCACCATTTGGTTTTAGAACTGAAGAAGCCTTTTGGATGAAAGGTGAAACGTCTTCAAACAACTTAAAGAAGTCCAGTTGCCTTCTTTCAAACCCTTAGACTACCATGTCCTGGATGACTGAGAACCTACACAGACAATACAACACACAGTTTTGCACTGCTGTAGTTTTACAGCTGGACTTCATGCTTGATCTTAGTAAGTCACAGCTTAACAACTTGCACATATAAAACATATTCACCCAGCAGAGATTGAAGCAGCGGTTGATGGACAACATGTGGTTATACATGTCATAAATGGTCAGACTGGGCGAGGGAACATGAGAAGACTAGAATCTGACAAAGTTTTGACAAAGTTACACATCAATTCAATATTAATTTCAGTGACCTCCCTATTATATTTATTTTTACTATGTACTATTAGAATTTTGACTATTTGTTGGGGAAAACAAAAGGTATGCCGAGCTCACTGAGGCTGCAGAGCAGAGCAAGGTCTAAGTTTATAATTATTCATATTCATACAAATCTGCAACACAAGGACCTCTAGTGGTCATTTTAGGCACAATTTGGGAACAGCCTACGTATATACAGTAGTTAGTTATAAGTCACACTACATATCCAAACAACACATCTCACATGTTCTGATAAAAGATGACCTATTTCTTGTAAAAATTAAAAGGAATAAAAACAATAAAAGGTCTTCTAGCCTCCATGCTTGTATTTTGATTGATACTTTTACTTCCAGGCCACGCACCTGCCTTTCTTCATTCATTCAATTATAAAATGGAGATATCAAAAAACAAAGGAACTCAGAATAGAGCTGCTACTCCTCACATCAAAATCAGTCAGTGGTTCAGGCATCTGACCAGGATACCTCCTGGATGCCTCCTGCTGGGAGGGGGCTCTGTCGCAGACCCAGGAAAAGCTGGAGAGATTACGCCTCTCAGCTGGTTTGGGAACACCTCAATGTATCCCCAGATAAGCTGGAGGAGGTGGCCGGAGAGAAGCAGCACTGGGTTTCTCTGCTTAAACTACTGCCCCCTCTGAGACCCGGACCCAGACAAGCGGCAGAAACTGGATGGATGGATTAAATTGGGCCTCTCTCTTTTTTGGTTTTTGGATTCTGAAAACAAAAGCAAAAAAAAAAAAATGCTCTAATTTCTTCTTTTTCCATTTTTGGTTTTCAGAAAAAAAAAAGAAAGGAAAAGAAAACTGCTTATATATAGACAAATGTTCCACCACTATGTTTTTTCCAGAAGTGACCTGTATCTAACAGAGATGGTGAAGTGATCATTTTGATGCTAATGCTTGGTTGGTTAGCAGGCTGCATCCATATACTGTATTGGAAGCGTTACACAGGCACAGATACCTGCCAATTATTTCTAAGTAACAGCCAAATAGAATCCTAGAATTTCCCCACCAAAACTGAAGCTCAGACTTCTTGGATGGTCTGTTAGTACCATTATCCTCACAGCAGCCATATTATTGGTCAGATAACTGCATTAAAAATGCTCCAAAAGGCTCCAACAGCACAAACAGGGTCCAGAGGTCCAGTTCAGGGACTCCAGTTAGCTGAGGTGAAGCCTAGCAGACAGCTAGCAGCTACAGCCACCTGTGTCGCCATCTGCAGGTGGCTGTCAGTGAAATGCAAACTTTAAGCCTTAATACACATAAACAGGTGAGTTATACAAAAACCACAACAACAGAGATTAAAAACATGTTTTGTCTCCTTACCTGAGCAAATTTAATAGTTAGAAGACCAATTTGTATTTTGAAAGGTGCATCTGCAGGTCACATGACTCTCCTGCTGAATATTACGGTCATCCCGGTATAGTTTCGTATCACTTCTAGCTTCCCTATGGATCAGAGACTGAAAGTGAGGATGAATGTCACACAGCCTGATAATGATGCTCGTGTAATCTAAGCCTACATGCAAACCGCAGCGAAGCACCCAAAACAAAGATGGCGGCAATAAAAAATCAGCAGCGGTGGCTCTTAAATCAGTCACTCCGCTTTACGGCCACCTCGACTTTTATGGCTGCACTGATGGAAAGACAGGCACCGAAGATTGCCTTTATGATTGGCTGCAGCTGCATCACACACACACACACACACACTTCCTCAGCAATCATCACATCATGAGAGGTTGTTAAAGGAAAAATTTGCCAGACAGAAGGTTGAACATGAACAAGTCACAGAAACTGCAGATTCATGACTTCACATACCTCCCTGACACACACACACACACACACACACACAGGACAGCTCAGTTATTACAGCGTAATACAATCAAAGGACCAAAACACACTTCCTGTCTGATTCAACCTGCTGGTTTGGAATTTATAAAAAGTCAAGTACTGATTTTGCCCAGAAATAGTCATAAACAGTCTTTTCTCGTATTTTACACACACACACACACACACACACACACACACACAGCAGCAAGTAAAGCTGTCTAAAGCAGGGATGCGCATCTTTTAAACAAACCGATGCTGAAGTTGTGTGTCTTTTCCACACTGACTGCTGTCTTTCCTTGAACTTTAAAAGGGTGGATGTGTTGGTGGACTGGTCAGGAATTAAAGGGTGTCTGCAAAGGAAGAAACTGGCAGCAATACAGTGACAACAGATGGGAAAAATAACCGTTAGCAACTTGAAGTGAGCAGAACCCAAGTTAAACATGTCTCAACTCAGCTGGTGAGTGGCTCAAACAACAACCAATGGGAGTGAAGGAGACCACTGACAGACATATGACGGGGTGGTAAATAAATTAGGGGGTTACCTAAGGAACAAGAGCCTAAAATGTTACCTAGCAACCAACTGTCAGCTACAAGACAATGTGCAATGTTTTAAATGTTGACGGATGTTTCGGCCCAGACTAGCGGGTGGTTTTAAACATAAAGCCTGTTTAGGGCAACCGCTGCCAGAATGGTGACAGCCCAAGGTGGCAAATGGGACTTTACAGGCACACGTGTAGAAAGAAAAGAATGAAGCTGACAGATATCCAAGTCTGAAGTCTGGAAAATAAAAAGATAAAACTGGTTCACAGCAGGAACGACCAAAGGCTAAAAGTCAGAGCCGTTTATCTGACGTCTTTTCCTGATGCATCCGCTTAAACTGGGTAACTGAAGAGTTTTAATACTATTTAAGTAATATATTTTAAGAAGGTTTTAGAAAGAGAGAGATGTTCTGCTAAAACAGAACAACAGCCTTGGTTGGTAACATTAACGGCACATTCACACATAGCTGAACAGATCAGGTTTGCTCTCTGCAGACGATGGCTGCAGTGCTTAGCTTTCAGTATTTTTAATGCTTCCTTTCACTGTAATACAAACAAGCTCTTGGTATATTCTCTAACAACACAGCACAAACATGAGCATGAGCAGCCCAAATTAACGGATCTTCTGCTTTTTTCTGACACTGCCCCCTGGTGACAGAACACAGCTACAACATGTAGATGTGGGTCTGCCAATGCAGAAGTCTCAGACCTGTCTCACTGTAACCAGAACAGCAGCAAAATCTCCAAAAGATCACATTAGCAGCAAGACTCTGACAACACAGTACAAAGGGAAGACGACAAAGTGGAAAAGCTCCTCATTATCCAGAGTTAACCTGAGCAGCTTTGACACAAAAGCAAAGGTTTTAACTCAAAACTGGAGAGAAGAAACAAAGTCGTTTACAAGCTGCTCGGCATGTGTCACGTCATCAGTGAACACACACAGCAAAATCACAGAGCCGCAGCAGCAGCAGTCATCTAAATGTAAATCAAATGTAAATCACAGACGGCGTGGTCACACGAAACAGGAAACATGTCGTCTCAGCAGGACATCACACAACAAGAGAGGAAAAATACAAAATTTCAACCAATTTTACACTGGAAGGAAACGACACAGCTCCAGTCCAAAAGGGTCGACGCAGCTGTTTAAATCCAAACACACGCTAACGGTGTTTAAATCAATTAGAGAGGCGTGAAGGTGCAGATTGTTAACTTGTCGTACCACATTTGGATCATACAGCAGCACCAGCGAGAGCACAGACTCTCAGATTCTGACTCATGCAGGAAGCATCATCTTTGTTTTTTGGTGTTTGCTGAAACAGGAATTTCACAGGAAGCAGCAACATCCCAAAGAAACTGGAAATGAAACCTTCATCTTTATCTCAGATGAAGCAAAGCAAAGATGAATACAGTCCAATACAAGAACATCCTTTTGCACTGCCAGTGAAGACTGACTCCACCAACACTGTGTTTCTGAGGCTGATATCTTACACAAACTGCTTTAAAAAAAAAAAAAAAAATAGCAACAGACCTTAAACACATCCAAACTGGATGTTGGATGCAGCGGTCATGACCTAAACTGGAGGGCACACAACACTCTTGTACTCTAGTTAGGGCTTTAGTTTGGAATTAGACATTTATATTGATATCGTGTGATGTTTGGTTACATAAAGCATTTTTATTTTAGCAGAGCTGTTCTTGTAGCATCCACATCTCTTCTCAATGTAACAACACCAACGTTCTACCTGATTGTGGAAGTGACATCATTAATAAATCAGTGCCATTTACCTCACAGGAAACGGGGGATGCGTTTTACTTTGTGACCTATAATGAAAACATCAGTTAAGCTTGAGCTAAAGCATTAAAACACCAAAGTCACAATAACACAAACTAACTGACCAATCGAGGCAGCAGTGGACAAACAGCTCCTGTCTTCTTTGAGGCAAAATTCCTGTTTTTGTGAATGGAGTCTGGTGGAGTGTAACAGCTTTACTTCCTGTCTGGCAGCAGGTAAAAATGGTAAAATTAAAGTCCGCTCAACCCCATACTGATTCTTTCAGGTGTGTAAAAACCACAGCAGTGCGCGGCTTTCCTACATCAGACCCTCAAACAAGCCCACTTCAAAGAACCTGAAGCATTCGCAACTTAGCCTTTAACAGGTGACGCTGTTTTTATTTTGAAAAGCAGAAAGAAAGAAAATGGCTTTAAAAAGGTTCCTGAAAATTGCAGCAGCTCCAAACTGATGAACCACCTGCTCAGCCTTTTTTATTTTATTTTCAAGAGTCAGTTTTAATAAAGGGGCATCTGAGATCACACGTTGTTTTGTTCTTCTTTCAGCTCGTCCTTTTAGGGGTCAGATCATCTGCCTCCATCTCACCCTATCCCTAGCATCCTCCTCTGTCACACCAATTCTCTGCATGTCCTCCTCCAATGCACCCTCACAATCAAAGTTGGGTTAGAAAACAATCACATATACGTGGTGAAATAACATACAAACACATTCTTTATAAATATCACCCAGCCTTAAATGTAGTGCAAACACAAGTTCAGCTTCATGAATCAGGGATTTTATTTCACTGTTATTCACTGTTGACCTGACCTGCAGTTAAGTTCTGTAGTAGCTGTTTAAAGGTGATAAAAAAGTTTAAAGGTTTAAAGTTATTTAATAGAAAAAGAAGGAATGTTGTCCTCATAAATATACATTGATTAGTGTGTAATTACGTGGTACAAAAAATTGATTTGTTCTCATAAACTTATAATGAATCCATTAAAAACACAAAAGCGGGCATCGGTTTGTGGAAGTCGCCATGTTGCCCCGCCATCCTGAATACAGTGTTTGAGATTGCGTTTCATGTACAGAGAGACCGGCCACATACATAGTACACGTTATAAGGTACTTTTAATTTAAAGATCACAAATAACTCTTTCAAACTATATATGACCATTTAACATTTGTACATGTATATTTTCATCATCTCTTTCTCATTTTGTTTTTCTCTTCCTTCACTTCTTGCTCTCTCTCCTCCCTCATCTCCACCTCATCCTCTTCTTCCTCACCTCAAGCCTCATCTCCTGAACTGAAGTCAGGACTCTAACACAAATACGTGCATAAACATGCTCATTTATTCCCGATATTGTGGCAATTACTTATTGTCAGCAGACAAGACATGTGACCCTCCCGTCTCCGGACAGCTGACAACAACAAAAGAAACAAAACGAAGTTTCAGTAACGCCGGCTAACAGCAGCTAATAGCAGTCTTACCAACAGAAAAGTTCAGGATATCCTCAACAACTCACCTCAGTATGGTTGTCATCAGTCAGAAGTGAGCTTCACTGACTCATTGACTCGTATCAGACTCCTTTCACAGAGTTTTTCAGCCTAGACGTGGACACTTCTCACCCGGCATATTGACAGCTGTGGTAAACTCAGACTGACAGCCTACACTCACTACAGATGAACAGCAGCCAGAGTTTTTGAGGTGACTCAGGAGTAAAAATGTAAAATATAGCAAAATATTTAATTGACACATATCAGCTTTTTATTCCTGATTTACTGCTAAATGTTGATATTGTTAAAATATACTGTAATGTGGACAAAAATGTTTCTATACACAAACAGTAGTAGAAACACGCCGGCCGGCTGCAGCCGTTATGTGGTATAGTCTAAATATTTCTTGGCTGACTAAAATGTTTTTGTCCTACAGCGGCCACCGTAGCTAGGATTATACGCTTGAATTGGGAGAGGTAAGAAAACAGACTTCAGTTGGCTGCAGTCTGCAATCTACTGACATCTAGCGACACTGTACATCTGCCCTGTGGGAAGCATTTAACAATAACTTACCTAAAATTTGTAGCTATGAATTTCAGTCCTGTTTATTAACATGAGTAGAAGAAGTTAGCTTCTTAAATATAAAGTGATATGTTTTTAAACGTGAAATTTCTTTTGTAGCTGCAGTTTGTAAAATAAAAACTATGAAAATTAAATTCTTTCACTTCATTCTCCACAAAAACTGTAAAAAGCTGGACTGAGATCAGCGCCAGTTCCAAACAGCCCAACAACATTCTGATTTGCATTTCTTGTCAGTTATCAGCTAACATGCTCACAGACGCTGAAAGAGTACAGGATCTCTGACTAATGAATCTGACGGCCGATAACTTCAACATCAGTTTGTTTTTGTCACTGATCGTCACATCGGTTTGCTTTTCAGTAGCATCCTGGTTGTGTTTCTTGGTGCTGTGATGTGTTTGTGACAACTTATTTCAGCATGCATGTACACTTTGTAAAGTTCAGTCTAAAAAAATTTGTGGGAGAAAAGTACAGTATGTCGATGCATCGCACACAGAAAAAGAGAACAAAGAGAGGTCAGTTTAATGTGCTTTCTCTGAGTTCTGATGATTCATTTCTGTGGTGTTTGTTCACTGCAGAGTTTTCACAAAACAGCAAATCAGAGGAGCTCTATACAGAGCCACACAGCACCAAAATCCTGGTGCTCTAATAGATCTTTATGCAGTAGATCACAAGATCCACCTCGACCAGCCACACAGAACCAACTAACAACTCCAATCAAACTCTGCAGATGTTTACAGAACTTGTCATGGACCATACAATTCCAGGTCTCCTCTGCACTTTATTCATTAGTCATGAGGAGAACCTCGGTCAGTGGCTGACTTGCCACACAACAGAAAGAAGGGAGGCTTCATCTAACTTGTACAGTAAAGGTGGGCTTTACAAGTTAACGAAATACTGAACTCATTTCTAAAGGAGGCAGAGCACTGAAGTAGCAAAATAAACCACAAGAATCAGCCCCAAAAAGAGCAACCGACAGAGCCAGAAATCTGTCCAACAGCCCAACCTTCCATCACGCCATTTCTATTGGGTGGCCTCGGCTCACAGACACATGAAGTACTCAAACGGCAAAAACAGCAGCTTCTTACCTTTACGGTGTTTTTGTGTCAATGATACTCTGCATCACAAGATGTTATTGTTAAAATTTTCCAACCGTCAGTCCAACAGCTGCTGATTACCATTATATTTGTGGAGGTGTGTGTGCACCATCAAGCTCTCACCCCCACACTTGTCTCAAAATACAACCCATTCACTCATTTGTCTGTAAACCAGACCAAAAAAAGGCAAGCATAACTATTAAACAATCAAATATAGGATGTTTAGAAGCCAAGATGCACTCACAGCATGCTTAGTTTGACAGGACTATAACATGGACAACAGTGCCAGGCCTCCATAGCACTTCCAGAACTATGACGAGCATCTCCATCCTTGTCTGTGTACAAATGTCCATTCCACACAAGAAGGCAGATGGAGAAAAAAAAAAAAATCACTCCAAAAACACCAAAACTCCAAGCCAGCATCAGCTCAATGAGGCTCTGTACAGATGTTTCCAAAGACAACAGCTGACTTTCATTCAGAAACCACAACTTTCAAACATTAAGAAAAGCAGCTTCTTACCTTTACAGCATCGTCACCTTCATTAACAAACTCTTCATCACGCTGGTCACAACCAGGTTTCCTCCAGGGTCTCTGTTTTAAAGTGAAACAGACCAGAAACACCTTCAGAAGCTGTGAAGGAACCAAATCTGAAAAGTTTCTACCTGACCTCTTCAGAATCAACTGACTTTTTATGCACAATGACTTTAGTATATTTAATGAAGCAGTGCAAAATTTTACCTTCAGACTTAATATTTTCCGAGTTACAGGCCCTCAAAGTACATAAAGGTATTTTTGAGCCCTCATGACTTCATAACTACAAATATCCACATGAAATTTTCAGCTCTGTTTAACACCTGCAACCAAATCCATTTTACACCCACTCCAGGTGTCATAATCTGTCATAATCCAAAGACAAAACCTCATCATCTTCTGATTCCTTCTGAGTCAAAATCATTCTATAATAGTCATTTTTTACTCTATGTAAAAAGTTGCTTTGCAGGCACATGCACATCAATATGTTACAGCTTTTTCTTGTGTACTTGCATTGAAATGCCATTAATAATGGACATTTCATTAATAAAACTACAACAGAACACAATTAACTGGTTTAAAATTATTGTAAAATGTCTGTTTTAATTAACAAAACCCCAAACTACAGATTTCTTGTTTTGTCCAACAGGACACAAAAATGAGGAACTTATTGGCACATAAGGAAAGGAAAGCAGAATGTTTTTGGAATGATTAATCCAATAACAAGCGTGATGTTAAAGCAGATTTGATATGTGGACAGAAAAAAGCATCATCCGCTGTGATGACGGAGCCGATTTCACCTGCTGATGAAAAGAAACGAGAGGAAACTCAAGTGTTGATGTTTTCCACACGTCTGCCAAGAGGATGATTGCTGGTTATTTTTCAGACGCAAAAGCTGTTTTCAGTTAGTCGTTTTATTTCAACTCATTTCAGTTCTGCAGATGTGTAATTAAGTTTGTGAATCGATGTTTCCCTCATGCTCAGCACAGCTAATTATGAATCAAAGACGCTGGAAGCTCTGTACACCTCCTGCTTGAATGTACATCTGTGTGTGTGTTTGTGTGTGAGGCAGAGGCAGATTCTGTTATCTTTTGGCCTTCACGTAAGTTTGAGACCAATTTAAAACATGGAAACTCACCACTCCATCACAGACAGGGTGTTGCACAGAAACTGAAAAGCTTTGAAAGTCAGCATTGCAACTTCTTTAGATTAGACTGAATAAACAGGAGGTCAATCTGATCAATTCTCAAGGAAGGTTTTTTTAGTTTTTGTTTTAAGTAAAAAGCCTGAAAGCGGCGGGAATTGTGTCAAAATTGCACAGTGAACTTGAAATGTTGGACTTCCTGTTGGGTTTAGGGTATGTCTCCAAGAGACTTTTTGTTCCTCTTGGGATGGTACATGAGGCTACTGAATTTCATAATTGAAGTGGGAATGTAGCACTGAGGCTACTTCAGTTAAACCTTGCTGTCATGTAGATTTAGATAAAACCTTGAAATTCAGTACGGTGCCATAGAAACATCCTGCAACAAAAACTCAGAAGCTTCACAATGTAACACCACAAGATTTTTCTTTACAAAGAAGGAGAGAAGCTGATCGGTGCTCCTCGAGGGGGCAGGGACAAGAACAAAAGGCAAACTCCTGGAAATCTTCCAAAATATTGTTGTTTATTCTTCAAGCATATAGTTAAAAAAACAGACCAACGTGTATCAGTCACTTAGGAAGATTTCTCACTGAGGTTAAGGACCCCGAGTGTCTGCGTGGCAGCCATAATCAGAGCTGCTCATATTCTCCTCTGCTTCCTTTATTACCTCCTTTAGCAGAGGACACACTGGACCATCCTTGGATGGAAATAATTCCATCCTATAATTCACAGCAATGTACGCACCATCTGACCGTTCATGAAAACGATCAACAGAACTGATAAAGTGACCCAGATCATGTAAACATTAATTATGAGTGTGTTTTCCATTTCCATAACCTGCTGATGTGTTTTGAATTTTTAACAACAGGCTGTTAAACCCACAGCTGATCATCACACTGTTGGAAGAACGTCTTCTTCTTGTTGAGGTGTTGGTTTGTGTGAAGATCACAGATTAATATAAGCTCGCTAAAACCAGATTGTTAAATTTATTAAATGATGAAAGTGCATTTAAGATGTATTAATAATGCCTGTTGTTGTATCGCAGCCTTTAGGATTATCATGAATTAATTTTTACTCCAAGTCAGCTGGGATAAGTGATGGATGGAGGGAATTTTACTTTAGTCACAGAAATCCTAAACAAGGAGGAGGAAGCAGGTTACACTGGATCACCTCTCCAGCAGGAAAAAAAAGATTTATTGCATCTGATATGACTTATGATTAAGAGAAAAGTAGGACATTATTTTTTGGACTGAGTGAAGGACCCCAAGTATCTGCGTGGCAGCCATAATCAAAGCTACAGAGCTATCAGAGCCATAACCAGATATTTTGTATTAATAATCTGTGATTCATAATATAAGTAATGAATTGATAAAGCTTTAAAAAGAAACGCACCACTCTAGAAAATGAAATATTTGTCTCACAAATGTAGTGTAACCTTACCTGTCTGTGGAGCTCTTTGATTTCTGAACTGGAGAAATACTGGAGAAATGAAGTCTCCAGCCTCTTCGTCACTTCTTAGTCTACAAACTCAGAAATCCAAGAAAACTACCCCTGCAGCGATGACTCAGGAAGTCTCAGGTGTTTCCATCAGTTGAAAACTACAGGTGTGTTCATGGTTTGTAAGGTTTCCTCAGGTGTTTCAGGTAGAGGTTTCACCCAGCGGCCCACGTTACTCAGAAAATTCTGGCAGGTCATTTGAAGCTCCTGCTCCATTTCTCCAGCTGCCATGTTTGTTAATGAAAACACTGCACCATTACAGAGCACCTGGTCACTTCCTGTTTATCTGTAATTCACCCA
>VUQS01042751.1:0-15269 GCA_015108495.1 Heterochromis multidens
TGCCATTTTTGCCCAGTTTCTTTCTTATTGTTGGATCATGAACTGTGACCTTAACTGAGGCAAGTGAGGCCTGCAGTTCTTTAGATGCTGTTCTGGGTTCTTTTGTGACCTCCTGGATGAGTTATTGATGCGCTCTTGGAGTAATTTTGGTAGGCCGGCCGCTCCTGGGAAGGTCACCGTGGTTCACTGGAGTCCCAAAGCCTTAGAAATGACTTTGTAACCCTTTCCAGACTGATAGATGTCAATGACTTTGTTTCTTTAGATTGTGACATGATGTGTTGCTTTTTGAGATCTTTTAGCCTGCTTCACTTTGTCAGACAGGTTCTATTTAAGTGATTTCTTGATTCAGCAGGTCTGGCAGTAATCAGGCCTGGCTGTGGCAGTGAAACTGAACTTAGCTTTACAAAAAATGTGGTTAATCACAGTTAATGGATGATTTTAATGGGGGCAATTACTTTTTCACACAGGGCAGGTAGGTTTGGATAACTTTGTTCCCTTAATAAATGAAACCATCATTTAAAAACTGCATTTTGTATTTACTCAGGTTATCTTTGTCTAATATTAAAATTTGTGTGATGATCTGAAACATGTAAGTGTGACAAATATGCAAAAAACTGAGAAATTAGGAAGGGGGCAAATACTTTTTCACACCACTGTATGTCCATCATTTAAATACAGCCTATGTATGTGGAAAAAAAAGCCTATGAGACTGCTGTAAACAGTGAATTCAGATGGCAGCTGGAAAAAATATGCTCACCGTGGGCCTTCTTGCTTGACCATCTCAGATTTGCCTACAATTTTATGGTCCAAAATTTGGATATCTTCTTATCTTATCTTACTATAACGATCGTAGCATACGCATGTATATATATGTCTGTAAGCAACGGGTGGGCCTCAACAAAACTTTGCACAAACATCGTCACACAAACAATTATCAACATCCATATGTTTTTAAAAAAATATTATCACAAATATTATCCCAAAATAAATCCCAATTCTTTTGATTTTAGTATTTATCATCCTCCTGTGAATGCGATATTACGTCCACGTTCAACGTATGTCACCAGTACGTGACTTAACGGTCACCAACATTTGTATCCACGGCGGAATTTTCTTCGAGCCACCACTAAATCCGGAATGAAGAATTTGAAAAAGTAACGCAGGCCTTTAGTAATATATTTAATGACTGCTGTGAAATTTAGGGTCACATGAAACACTTCCAGCATGGTTTTGCACGCTTTGAAATCTGAGGCAATGTTTGAGATAAAGAAAGATAAAAACCTGAAATTTTCACTGGTCTCTCTTATCATAATAGTGAATCAGGATCTGTAATTTGGGACAGAAACTAGTTAATATATGAAAAAAAAAAATTCAAGCAGTCCTATAAAGTCCCATATTTGAGCACACAATAATAAAAAACTTCATATTGCAAAAGACAACTAGAGACAATTTTTGAATGGTATATACAACCCGAATTCCAGAAAAGTTGGGACGTTCTCTAAATGTGAACAAAATGAAAACCAAAGGACTTCCAAATCACACGAGCCAATATTTTTTTCACAACAGAACATAGATAACATGACAAATGTTGAAACTGAGAAATTTTACAATTTTATGCACAAAATGAGCTCCTTTCAAATTTGATGCTTACTAGAGATCTCAAAATAGTTGGGACGGGGCATGTTTACCATGGTGTAGCATCTCCTCTTCTTTTCAAAACAGTCTGAAGACGTCCGGGCATCGAGGTTATAAGTTTCTGGAATTTTGGTGTTGGAATTTGGTCCCATTCTTGCCTGATAAAGGTTTCCAGTGGCTGAAGAGTTCATGGTCGTCTTTGACATATTTTCCATTTAATGATGCGAAAAATGTTCTCTATAGGTGAAAGATCTGGACTGCAGGCAGCCCAATTCAGCACCCGGACTCTTCTCCAATGAAGCCATGCTGTTGTAATAGCTGCAGTATGTGGTTTTGCATTGTCCTGTTGAAATACACTTTTCCGGAATTCAGGTTGTAGTTGTATTTCACAATAATGCAAAATAAAACATGTAGAATATTTTTCAATATGAAATTCATAGTCACAAAAAATGCAAATGTGAAGCAAATATGACAAATTGTCCCACAAAAACAAAAATATCAGTAGATAGATACAAAAACTCTGGAGTTTCTGGATAGTACTATAATCATAACTGAGAAATATCCAGAAAAGTATTTGATATATGAAGCTTAAATTTCACAGCAATCATTTTATATGTCAAAACCTTTGACCATAAAATTATTAGGCAAATCGGAGATCATCGAGCAGAAAATGTCCTAAAAATTTGATTTGTAATTTTACAGCCAAAATGACAAAATAGGTCCTCCATGATGCCTGTATGATACTTGGCTGATAAAGGGTTAAAAGGGGTCACTTGCTGTTATAGAAAACTCTGATTGGTAAAAATAAAGAATTCATTTAAAAAAACAAATCCAGACAATCCAACTCACGGTAACAATGAAAAGAATGAAACACAAACAAACACATTTAAGCAAGCTTACCTTATCTTAGCTGGTAGCTGAGCTGTGATATGCAAATGGCTGCATAGTCTACATGACTGTGTGGCTATCCGCTTTTTAAAAAAATGCAGCCAGCAACCAGGAGCATATTTGACATGGTGTCAGTTAGTTTGGAGCTGACAACAGCAAATGTGAAATAAATGTAAACATGTCACCAACTAGACTAGGTTTGGATGTAGCACGTTACTGAGTAATACCAGAGTCTATCTGACCACTGACAATTTGTTCATACGACAGTTTGTTCACATGAGAGCATGCTGACCAAACAATCAACCAGTCAATCCAAAGTCTACAGCCCTATTGTTTCCTATTGAGTTTTTTTTTTCTTTAAAGCATCTAAAAACAGTTTTATTGGTATGACAACAAAAATATCAGAAACAGATATTTGCAAACTAGCATGACCAGGTTGAAATGGACTGGAATCAACCTTTAATGATGATTGCAGAAATTCTTTATGCTAAACCTAACCTACTTAATACAGTGAATCAATCAATCCATCCATCCCTCCCTCCCTCCCTCATAGGATCAGCAGTCTAAGCAGAGATCTCCAGGCCTCCCTCCCCCCAGCCAAACAGTTTCTTGGCTGGTTTTAAAAATGCAGAGAGACATAATCTCTCCATTTTGTGCCCGGCCTCCTTCTGCTCCCTCACAAAACACCAATAAACTTGAACTCCTCACCTCTGGGCAACAGCTCATTGCCAAACTGGTTTTCGGGACATGGTAAAGTGAATCACAGGAGCTATGTTGCCTGGTAGGGTCTCCCCAAGACAAGCTGGCCTTGGATGAGGATCGTGCAGCAGTCAAAGGTGGAGGCCTTGGTGAAACAGTGAAAATATAATTTGTTTAAATGACTTCTTGCTTAAAGTGGTTTAAAGCTTTGTGAGGCTGCCTGAAACCTCTCTCCTGAGTGTGATGATAACTCAGGCTAAAATAAACCAGAATTACCCTTTAACTTATTATAAAAAGGCACATTTCATTCACAAGCACAAGAAAGCTTGAGTGATGAAAACAGTTTGTCCATCCTTAATTAAACATTTTAAAATGAGATCTTTCTGGGTGTTAATTTTAAAAGATCAATGAACTTATCAACCTTTGTTTATTGTATTGACGACACTTAATAAATAGACTTCTGAAACAGCTCTCCAGCCCAAGCTTGTTGACCCAAACAGAAAAATATAATGCAACAGAAATTATTATGATTATATTTATAATAATAACAATAATAGTATAGCTTTGTCATGTAGCTATTAAAGATTATAACTCCTCTGAAGATATTTTGTAGTTATTTTTAAGTACAGCGAGACAAAAGTCTTCCAAATAAGGACATCAGACCATTTAAATGACCTGCGAATCACTGCAGACTCTCACTACATTTGTACTTCTGTCTGTGCCTTCTGCTCACAAATCTCCTCGCCTCAAGGCATCTAAGCCTGGCACACATGAACGCCACACACTGTGGCAGTTACCTCTTCCATCCTTTACATCTTTTCTTAGTGAATATTTCATGCTCTGCTCGTCACTAAACTGCCTGTCCCAGAGCGCCATCTTTCCCCTTTGTGGGAAGCAAGTGTTTGCTCTTCAGTAGCACTTAGTGCGTTTTAGAGTAGATTGAGCATTGCCATGATCATGACCCAGTCATGAGCCCCATGGTGCAGTTAACGGAGTGACTGAGGAGGCATATACAGAACGTGTTCAGAGAAGCTTCACTTAATGCAGACTCTCGGTGCTCATCTTAAGGCTGAAAGACGGGCCTTTTCTTTCAAATGATGTGAGGAATGCACTAGAAATTGGGCAGATGCCGTGGATAATGCAGCAGCCAATGACACTGTTTTCCTCTGCTGGAACGATGAGATACTGTTTGGCAGACTTATCTCAGGAGACACTTAGTGGAAGGAAAATTTATATCACCAGCAGCCATCAGGGCACTCTGTTTTACACGTTCCCTTGTATAATCATGAAGCGTTTTATGCCCATAGGCAAGGAGTTAAGTTTATTTATTGACACTGCAGGTTCAGCCTGACTAAACAATGTTTCATGCTGTTGACATCAAAGTAGCACAGCATGGTTTCATAATTATATACCTATGGTAATATTTTGGTGGGACAGTCAATTTTTTTTTTCTGAAATACAAATGGCAACAAAAATATAGTCTTTAAATTATTGTGTGGTTTATAACAGAGATGATATTCTTATTTTAAAGGTTTGAAACCTACTGCAAAATGTTTTACATTCTTGTGTGAACAAAAAGGATATACATGTTAGTGACCTTAAGGGATGTGAAATGCTGCGAAGACTATGGTGCCTTCACTTTCTCTCTCTTGCGCGATACTTTCACTGTTTTTGTGTGATGTAACACTTGTTTGGAAGCTTTTAGTGTACTTATGGTGACATAACCATAACCACATTCTTCCTCACAGTGAGGAATACAGTATATTAATTTAACACTGTTATCAGATCAGTACTCGGTATGGACAGAACTCTGAAGCCAAGATATTAGTATCAGATTGGACCTGGAAAAAGTCTGGGTGGTGCACACCTAGTAATTTGGTCTGTAATTGCTGCAAGATACTGAATTTCATCAACGTTCTCTGCTCTGCTGGTTGCCACATACTGCTCGTCTCTTCCTGTGTGGACACCCTTTCTGTTGGGTGATGTTTTCAAATTTTCCAACCAGCTACTGTGTGGTGATGTTTGGTGGTATTGCTGAGAAGGCTAGTTTATAAAGCATGGAATGGTTGTACTTGGTAAACGTACTTGGTACAGTACTCAAGTAAATTTGAGCCAAAAGTCCACTAACATAACAGAGTTTGGGCTCAAGTAGGGTTGAGTAATATATTATAGTTTTCCTACTGGCACCCATCAGTCCAACAACCTGCAGTTGTATGTTTATTCATGTGTTTGCACAGCCCAATGCCTCATCTACCCAAGCATACACTGCCCCAATGCAAAAATGTTTTTTTTAAATATTTGGAATTATGCTGGATTCAAACCAGATAAAACCAACAAGCTAATTAATGGCACAGTCACATGAAGGATGCCTTGCAGCCTCTAAATGAAGAAACTTCCACACTGCTGCTGTCTTCAGTACTTAACATCAACCATACAATACCATCTCTCCACAGACGTGCATCCACTAGTCATACATGATAAGCATGACCAACAGTGTTTGTGTATAACTGCTCAAGTTCAACAAGACAAAAAGGAAAGAGGCACCATTCGGTGGTGGTATTCTGCAACTGCACTTTACAAGTCAATCATTTATTTCCTTGCAGCAGACAATCAATCAAAAAATTCCCTAAAAAAAAAAAAAAAGAAGAAAAGACGACCTTCAACAGACTAGGCCAGCTGCTGATAAATATATTCGTCCAGTAGCCCAACCCTAGCAAACTGTTTATACAAAACTAGACTAATCATCTTAAAGGATTAACTTCATTCACAGACGTAAGACTGATCTGTTTCTCTTCTCACTTCTAAGCTTGATTTATAGCCCTGCTTTGAATCTCTGCAGAGCCTACATCGTAGCCTACGCAAGTGGCTGATACTGTTGTTTACCTTTCTACTTGTGTGCTGGTGCGTGCGAATTATTCTGCAAATAAAGCTGATCCTGTTGGACTTGGAGCTAATAAATATTGAACAACAGTTACTTTCATAGAAACAAAAAGAAGAAAAGAAAAACTGTATCTATAGAGTGATTGTCAGAGCTATAAAAAAAAAAAAGAAAACTACAAATGTCCACATTGGAGAATACTGGCTCACTAAATACAATTACAGCCTCCTGCACTTTCATGGAGGCAGTAATCAATATACTGTGTTTACGTGGCATATTACTACCAGGTGGATTAATCACAGCTGTTGGTCTGCATCAATTCAACATGTAGTTAAATTTCTTGGTGGATATGGCGAGCATATGATGGAGATATTGAATGCAGAACTATCAATAAAGCCAATGTGCATTTTTCCAAAAATGTTCAGCTTTTCTTTTAACAGATAGACCTACAGAGTCTTTGGCTTCAAGTAAATCCAACAAATTGTTATGCATGCGATCAGTGCTGCTGCTAAAAAAAAAGTGAGAATGATAAGCTGGCCGAGGTTTCAGGAAGGAAGCGGAGTTGAATGACCCATTCTTGGGGACAATGTCACACTGCAGCCCACAGTATTTCTCAGAGTGTGACACAATAACGACTTGTTCTTGCCATTGAACACTGCGGCTCTGTTTGGACTAATGCCATAACTGCTCTGTCAGAATTCTGTTTCCCCTCGCCAGCTCTCCAAACAAACTCCGACTATACCCTACCACATAATGGCTCCTTCTTCTCGCACAAAGCAGTAGCCAAAATATGTGGAATGACAGTAGGTGATGTAATGGTGCGGTCACTAGGGCGTGCGTCTTGCCTGACTTGCTCAGAGGCACACTGGCAGGATGTGAGCTAGTCCGCTCTTCTCCAGCACTGCTCTGAGCTGACATCATAACTCATGCTCACATTGCCTGGATGTAATGGCTAAGAGGAACACTGAACACTACAGCACTAATGGCAGAGGAATGACATCCATTCTCAATCAAAGCAGATTGAGGGTGAGCTATCCGTTGCGAAGAGGGATAGCCTAGTTTCCTTTGACTTGATTAGAGTGGTTGGCGAGCCAATAAACTCTGGGACAGATATTAATGTAATTGCTGAAGCAGCTGGTTCCTGTCTGAGTTATGATCCATTGTTTGACGGGAAAAACCAGAGAGAGGGGAATCAGAGAAAGAGGGGAAACAGTATGGTACAATAACCATTTGTTAAGCAAGAGAAAAAGAGGAAGTGCGCAAATTTGTGTTTGCACAGTGTGTCTGAGCATGAAGGCCCATTGGCTTTTATTCCCGTTTAACTTTGAGTGAGTCTCTCAGTGCATCTCATACCTGGTAGGAGCTTTTGTAGTGAAACATTAATAACTGTCTTTGCCTATGGAAGACCATTCAGGTCATAGTCAGGCTCATTTTCCTTGCTGTTTGATATTTTAATATCGTGTTGACAAACACTCAAAGAGCCAAAGAGCTCTTTTTTTTTTGGATTAGAAGCTTCCTGTCCTGTAACAGCCAAATGCGATCATTAACTGTGCTCAGTGTTCGTTAGCTGCTGTCTATGTGCAGCCTGTGTTTTATGGTTTTTATTTTTACTCTACAATCATGAGATATGGGAGGAGTATGAGTTAGTCTGGGACTAACTCAGCTATTAATAAAAATGAGTTAGTCCCAGGGGTTAAACTGGGATGGAACAATCAAGAATGGCATTCCTGCACAATAATACTCTTGAATTACTTAATTTTCCATGTGCTGCAGCCTGGTGTTGCTTCAGTGATAGCATTTTCTTACTCTATAATAAGAAATAAGAATAATAAGAAAATTACTTCCCATGGCCCGCTTACTCCCTTAAAACATCCCTTTTTTCTTCTCATCCCTGTGATGAGTTCATGGTACAGATGTAAATAAAGTTGTGTTCATAGTACTCAGCATCTAGCCAGAGCTACAGAGGAGGAGTGAGTGTAACGTTTATTTTATTTATTTATTTTTTAATAAGTAGCAGGTAATTTCAAATGCAACTTTTAAACAGTTCAACAGATATCAGCAAACAGAAACGGTTTCTGTGCAGTTTGTTAGATAATGTGTCTGAGGTAATGTACAGTTTCTGTATTTCTCAAGGAGAGAAAAAAAAGGTTAATGTGCAACACAGCGATTGAGAAAGAACTATGAAAGACAGGACAGGACAGGAAGATGAGATATTATTTTCAAAGATAAGGACTGTTCAATAAGCAAACTTTTATGTAGTTTTCTAATTCATTTTAGAGTGTTTAAATCAGATATTAGATCTATACATGATGTGCTGGTGAATTATGTTTTTGTGAAGTGTCTTGCAAACAAATTGAAATATACTAATTTTGTGTTATTGAAAGGTTGCATGAAAGTGCAGACTAAACTGGTTAGTTTGCAGTACTGCAGTGAAGTTTACAGTGATGTTCTATGTTGGATTGGGACAGAGCAGACTGTGGTGTTCATGGTCAGTATTAAAGTTACACCAAAAGTAGCAGATATCAATTTATATTTAAGGTGATGATGCTGATTAGATTCACTCACTGAATTCAACCTTTTATACCAGATTTATAGTGTGGAGAAGTTGGAAACATCTGCTTATACCTTGCTGAATTCTGATGACTAAATCCACAAAGGGCAGTAAATACTGGAATATCAGCACAGGTCAGCTGATCATAGCCTGTACACGAAGCAAAATCTACTAGAGTTCACAAAACACGTTATTATGGGACTTCCATCCATCCATCTATTTTCTTCTGCTTATCTGGGTGCTGGGTCGCGGGGGCAGCAGTCTAATCAGAGAAAGCCTATACACCTCTTTTTCTAGAAAAACAGCAAGTTTAATAAATGCATATTTGCTGTTAATGAATAATCATGTTAAATAATTGAGATTATAATTATTGCTGTAATCGAGGAGCCCTAATCAGGAGTTTATTGTCTGACAATGAGTCACTTGGTAGGTCTCATACAGCATAATTTTAACTTGTGAGGCAACTGAAGGAGTGACTTGTAAAGGAAAGTTTCACCACACAGCAGCCATCTCATTACACCTCCAGGCACTTGTCTTGGCCGGTATTTTGAAGCATCATCTAAATTACTTTGAATTTCATTGGCCACCAGGACATAAAACTGTAAATACAGAATCCTAAAAGTCAAAACTGATAAATAACCTTGCACCAAAATAAAGTTTTTAAAAAATCCCACCCCCCTCCATGAGTTTTATTTCTACCACCATCTTTGCTGTTGCTGAATTCTTCGCTAAGTTTCAATTCATGACTCTTTGAGTACCATGTCTGTTTATTATAGTGCGTCTGGTTTTAACCTCTTCAAATTGTGAAAAAAGAAACCTATAAACATATGTTCTGTACTTCTTACCAAAGCTGCTTCAGACGCATCAATTGTCAGCTGCCCTCCAGTAAAAGCCGAGTACCATCATTAACTGTGTTTATCCAGACCAACATAAAGCTTCTCAGAGATATTCACGTTAGCCAGCTGTCATTATTGAGAAAAAACTTATATTATGTTATATAAATTTATGTTTCTGGTACAAGGGATCATGGGATATAGGAGGAGGAGGATTAATTTCCATTATTATGCTGAGTAAAAAAAAGACAACTTTAGGGCGCAATGGTTTTAATAAATACCGTCTGACAATATTAAAATGTCGAACTGCAAGGAGATAGATACAAATTATGACCTCAGTGACTTTATGTACTTGCTAAGCTCTTTCTTAAGTGGCTAGACTCCTAACTGAATCTTATTTAATTATCTGTTACTTTGTCTGAAGCCTCAGTTCTTTTTTTTTTTATACATTCACTTCTAGAATAAATGAATAAATGGACTAATCAGCATTATGACCTTCTAATATATATTCAAAATTGGTTGGTATGCTTCCTCCTAGCTTGCAGCTAGAATTCTTAACCAGTGTAACTCAGTCACGAAGGACGATGAAGACAGCAAAAACCAGCCCAATGTTAAACAAGCTGGAACTATACTGGTCATGTAGACACACACATTGGCTTCAGTAAACAAAATACATAACACAGCCAAGCTATACTGCAAGAAGAAGTAACTCCTCTGTAAGAAAACATGACAGATTACCTTAAACACAACTAGGTCACAGAATGTGCCGAGTAAATGTTCAAGAGAAAGGTAATAGCAGGGCCAGACCTACCTGGGAAGCTTTTTAGACTGCACCACATTACATGGTGTTTGGTCACACTTTTCTATGTGCTAAAACTATTTAACTATCTAAGCCCATGCTAAAACTTTCAAAAACAGATGAAAAAAGAGATGTGAAACAGTCCCTCAGTTTCAGCTGAACAAATAAATATGATAAGTGGTTTAATTCGCCCATATCTTTTATTAACAAAACCAGTGCTGACAGTTAAGACAGTACAGGGCTGCAGTAAAGAGCCAAAGAACCAAAACAATCAAAGGATTTAATAAAACCAAACTGTTCTAATGTAAAATAAATGTTTGTGTCCAAAATCCACAATTTTCTGTGTACTATGCCATAAAACAATAATGAAAAAAAACCATTGAATGATCATTAAATGTATCTTTACTAACTGTGACAATGTGATGTGATAGTGATTATTTTGAATTTAAACACTATGGCCAATCTTTGATAGCCGCATAGCTTTGACATTTGCACTTATAGCTGTACTTTGTCATAAATCTGTGTAATAATTCAGAAGAGGAGCATTAAATGTGTCAAGTAATGCAGTTATGATCATAATAAAGTTTTTCTGCAGGCAAATTAAAGCTCGCATTTTCTCACAGAACATTAAAAGACAAAACAGAATTACAATCAATAACCGACAGGAAGGTCACCTGTGATGCAGACCTTGAGAGAGAAAAATTTAATTTGGGGAAGCATAGAGTCTGAAGCGGTTATCTGCTGCCACCTGGTGGTTAAAGGCGAGCATTGTAATGTAAATGAAGGGTAGTCAGGGGAGTCAGATACGCACGCAGCTGCGCACATCAACTGCACCCTGTCCACACAGCATTTCCTACTCTAAATAAAGACATGACCTGTTTTAATTTTTCATGTTTGCTGTTTCCAGGTGAGCGCAGGCCAGCATCAGCACATTTCAGCCAACGGTCTGCAGCATAGCGAGGCACAACACCTTCATTAGAAATCAAATCAGAATTGTCTTTATGTACAACTTACTCATTGAAATAAGAAAATGTGCCAATACCTCTCATGATTGTAGTTTTTATAAATTTAGCTCCAAGAAGGGCAAAAAATAATTTATTTCTTTTTGCAGATTAATCTGATTTCCACTAGATGGCAGGTCGAGCTCAAACTCACCGCTTCTCTCTGCATCCCCTGAAGATGCTCATGAGCTTTCCATCTAATCATGTTTTATTCTGCTGGGAACTGCCTCCCAGAGTATCACACCTGCCCAATTCCTTTTCTGCCTACATGCCGGGGGAATGCAGTAACCCGCTCCCACAATGCAGCGCAGATCCCCTCCGTGAGGAAACACTGTTGTGGCGCTGTGAGCATATGGCACTTTCTTAAAAAAAATAAATAAATAAAAAATAAGTCAGAAATTAACCTTTGCTATGACATGCTGTATGTAAATGCTGACAGGCTTCGAGGCTCGTGGGGTGTGAAGGATGTTAAAGCCTCTGGAGCGTCAGGTGACACATTATTTTTTGTTGTTTTTACATTTTGCATATGAAAACAAGCTCCCCCAGTATCCTCAAAGGCAAAGATGTATAAAGTGAGACTTGAAACTTTTTACCTTGATGGTAACAACAGTGAAACTCTTCAACCATCGATCCTCTGAGAGGCATTCTGTTGCTACAACCTGTAATTCATTAAAGCTCAATGTAATCAAAATTCATATGAATAAAACAGAAAATGTTGGAAGTTTTCCTTATTTGAATCTTTACCCACAAGATAACCGTCTCACCCTGATGAATATAATTCAGCTAAGAGTGTACTTGTTGAGTGGATCTAACTGAGCAGCTACAATAGCAATGCTGGACTGAACAGACAGTTTTTTTTTACTGAATCAGGAACATATGCTGCCACTAAATCTGTGGCCTCTTGTAACCACATTTATTTCGGCTACTGGAATTGAATATTTGCAAGCAGCTACCATCTAAATGTAACCTATAGATATTTGAAAAGATGTAAAATCGTTTACAGTGATGGAGATTATCTTTGTCTGCACTGAGGAGTGTGTTAGCATTCCCATCTTTTTTTTTTACTTCATACCCAGAGCCCTTTGTTTACTGCTAACCACACTGCACTGCATTGTTTGTCAGGCTGAGGGAGCCTTGATGGAATCAGAGTCCATTAACATGGAAGGCAGCGTCGAGGTGACTTTAGCTCCTAATTAAAAACAGATGTGTCCATTTAATAGTCTTAATACTTTGTGGGAGAGCGAGACAATCACTGCAGAAATATCTATTTGCCTCATTAAATCGGGAGGCTTGATCATGATGAGAAGCAGGGTAATGAATGAAGACAGACATGTTTACCGGGTTGTTTAAATAGTGTTTGCTGGAAGGAGAGAGGGTGGAATCTAGATGGACTGTTGTTTGGTGGCAGCGTGAGGAGGAGGGAGTCCTCAGCTAGGTGAAGACTTGTGTGATAAATGACATGTGAAGTCAGGTTTATAAAAAAAGGAAGAGGAAAGAAACTCCACCCTATCGAACCACTGTTTTGTAGACACTTTGTCTTTTAAAACTATCTTGCAGTTGTTCCAAACCTTCACAGTGTCACTGGCAATAATTTCAGACCCATTTAGTACACAGTAAACTTGGTTACTTTTATTTGAAGCAAAACATTTCAAAGAAAAAGGCAAATATAGTGACTGTAGGTGCTTTCACACTTGGTACTCTTTGTTAGGGATGGTATCAAATGTCCATGTCCATTAGTGATTAATGTTCTGAGAGCAATTTTTGACTTTTGTCCTGTATTTTGCTAATTTACTAGTTTGGCTCCTTGAGATTTCAATTTGGTAAAAAAAAAAAAAATCTTATAAACCATAATTTCTAAATAGTGCCACAGGGTAGGGGCTCCTTCCTTTTTGTTTTGTTAACACTGAAGAGCGTCATCGTCTATAACTTGGGAATGCAGTGCCATAAAGACCTGGCTTTGACTGACCGATGTTAAGTACTGTAGAGTGTGGAAGTCTTCATTCCCGTGTGCGACAGCTTTCTGAGCTAACAAGCTATCCAGGAGATCATGCTAGGTAAACTAACTGCACGTTTTTTTAAATGAACATCACAACTTGGGTTGTTGTGATTGGCCATGCCTTGTTAGAATATTTTAACACAGTGCCCAAACCTACTTGTTACCATACTTTTGCCCAAGGTCCACTACATTTAAATATTTAAGTGTGAAGAGTGGGTATGGGACCAGAAGAGTTGGACATGGTTCCAGAAAACATTGTAAGTCAACTGTTTTTCATTCCTGTTTGTATCGACATCCTTACATGACAGATGGAGTCTGACTGTGTCAACTGTCCTCCGTGTCTGTGCACCAAAAACAAAAGCAGCAGTAAAGTAGTGAATAGAATATAGAACAATATGTAATTTTCTTTTCCTAAGATATGCAGCCTAAACATCATATTTAAGTGAAGTCAGTGGTGCCTGTTGGCAAGTTTTACTCTTCTTACCCATATACGATCCAGCAGCTCTGGGCTGAATTGAAAAATTCCTCATACTGAATATTGAAGTTACTGTATACTATTATTTAGTTTACATGGGATGGACAACATGGTCTACCACTTCCTTTACTACTGTATGTCTAGGTAGCTGGTTTCCACACTTGACAGACTTGAAAACACTTGCTAGCCTTGCAATATTAAGGCTGAAAGTAATCAGTGTTTAGACTATAGAAAAGACGGACACAGCCATCGTGACATGACCCATTGGACTGTGGACTCCAATTCTGAAACTTTGAGTTTGTCGTTTTGCAGAACTGTGTCAGTCACAACATCCAGACTCTAAATCCTGCTCTGCTTATCTATTATACTCTAAATGGGACCGTAATTGTTTTCCTAGCAACCAGAGGTTGCCACGGGGTCATAGACCAGTCTCTAGGCCTGTGTGACTGAGGCCTAAATCATTTACAGACTGTTAGAAAGATACGCCAAATCAGCTATTTCAGAATTACTGTTGTATTAGTGCATATAACACGAATGTCAAGTTCATTTATTCCTAAAAACCTCAAGCGTTTAGTAAGGCACACAAACACAGATATAAGCATGAACAAAAGCAGCAATGTAAGCCCAGTGGTGCAGTGTGGCTGCATTTTTATGTGTATGACAGGGACAAAGATGTGTGTGGACACTTCAGCCTTGCTCAGGGATCTGCTGTCACATCCCATCATCAAAGTGGTGCATTCACACCAGCCACGGCTCCAGGATGGCTCACTAAGTGGGTGGTGAACCTTCTCTGGGTTGACAGCGGCGATCATGTAAGGATCAGTGTCAGCATCACTGTTACAGTCTCTGCATAGTGAAAAAATCCTGCATCATTTAATAACCTGAAAATGAAAATTGTTTCTGAATCACTGTCAACTCTGTCAGATTATTTACAACAGGAAGAGTGTGACCGAGGGAAGTAGAGCTTGTTAAACAGTGAGGACAAATGGACTGGGAGTAGAGTTTTTAGTTCACAGGATCTCTTTGACAAGTAAGGAACAAGTTTGATGCAATATATAAAATTTACACACGGCAATTTTCCTATTAAAAAAAAAAAAAAAAAAAATCAATGAATTAATTTTTTTTTTTTTTTTTGCTACACTAACATATTTTTCCCTAGCAACCAGTGGTTACTAGGAGGTCTTTAGGCCTGCATTTCTAGGCCTGCATGACCAGAGCTTTAGCACTCAATTTCACAGTGACTGCCAGCATCCTCCAGGAGCCGGTTGGGGAATACACACTTTTCCTTTGCGACCAGTGGTTGCCAGATGCTCCCCAACTGGTTTCTAGGCCTTGGGCCTAAGTTACAGCTAGCTGGCTAACTATTGCTTTTAGCACAGGCATAACAACTCTGTGACAGGCCCCAGGGAAAATATGTCTTTGGGCTCTTATGGTCACATCGTACCTGAGCAAACACACCATCTCACACACACACACACACACACACACACACACACACACACACTATGAACAGG
>VUQS01042751.1:15289-57215 GCA_015108495.1 Heterochromis multidens
TGCAAAAATAATATCATACAGCAATAATGAATAATATCATATCATATCATTCTAGCTTTTGATCAGCACCATGGACAGCAAGACACAGTCAGAGGTCAGGCAACAGACACATTTATCTAAGCTTATGCTATAAACTCACACCATCTTCTTCAGCTAGGCTCGGACAAGCCTCAAACAGATTTAGCCTTGCTAAAGTAACATAAAGGCAACTGTAATGTGTGTAAACATGAAACAAACAAGATAAGTTCATTAAGCACAGGTCCTCACAGACTGACCAGAAGGGGTTCATCCTACCACCATTTATAGAATTCCTTATTCAACAATCATTTCCATTGGACCAGCTCCTAAATGTATCTCTCTCACTCTCTCTCTCTCACACACACACACGCATTACAGTAGAAGTCCATATTTTCAACATAAGTGGTAACAATGTTTCAGTTCTTTACAAAAACACAAAGACAAACTACTCACTGATGAGAACTTCATCTTTAGGGCCCTGCACCCAGTGACTTTACTGTCCTAACAGTATACTCATCCTGCTCTCTTCTCTCCTTCCTCTTTTGAGCACCTCTTTTTTTACTTTGACTTACTAAAGATAACTTATAATGCCGGTATGCTGACAAACTACTCTGTAAGACACTCACTGAAAAACAAACTATTACATAGTTGATATCAACAGTTAGGCGTGCATTTTCTACAAATTACAGAGAACAAGGTCAGGAAATACAAGTAATATATTTTCCAGCATGCCTCTCACCAGCAAAATGTCTCAGAAAGGGCACCTACTTTTAAATCAATGGAGTGCAAAATAATTGAGTAAATATCTGCAGCTAAAATTCAATTCATAGGGAAAATGTACACTGCATATATAAAGTTAGGCTTTGGGTTACAAAGTAGAACCATGACTCAAACATATAGTGGAATCCTTGACACTTTTTGTAGAGTCAACTAAAGAAATGAAAACAAATTATGTGTTATTGGCAGCCTGTCGCAAAAACTGCCTAAAGACACCATTTAAAGTTGGTTCTTTGCAAAGTTGTCTGTTATGTGTAGACACAATACTGGTTCATCCCTTGACTTAGGTACCCTTTTTATGCTTGAATGATTCATAGGTCAGTGTTAAGTGGCTTAGCAGCAATACATAAATAAATAAATAAGACCGGACTGAAAATGAGTGAAAAAGCAGCCAATGTCAAAGAAAAACATTAAAAGACCTTCAGAAAGCCTCGGAGAACTATTGTTCAAGACCACTTTAAAACAATTACAAGAAAGTCTGGCTCCTCTGAAACAAAATATAACAAAATGACAGGTGGCTCAAGACTTTTGCAAAGTACTGTAAACACAAGCAATATATACATTTGTGTAAGGTAACAGTCTTGAGTATGTCTTATAACTATTTTGGCCAATGGTAGCTCATACATGGAGTGTAAGCACGAACTGCTCGCAAACACAGACAACTGAATGCTGTCTGCAGTTCACTTACTGGCCGTGAGTCTTATAAATAACATTTTACAGTGGTTAGGCAGAAAACTTTTCATCTTTACACCTCTACTTCACAGGTTCTACTTAATTTCAAGCCTCAAGAAAAACACAAGGCAATATATATCCTTAGATTTAAATAAAATGGCAGAAGGTGGAGATCATATTAACAGGTCATGAACAAAAGAAGTCATTTAATCAGCTGGGATGTTTCTTGCACCCTACACTTGGATTCACTGTAAAAAACAAAGCTTGGCACCTTGTCAATCAGTCATCCAGTGTACAGGTTGTTGGTGAAGTTGTTAGCGTTGATAAAAAGTTAATTGGCACTGGACAGATCTGCTGTGTGTGCTGGAAAATAAAAAGATCTCTGGAGATCTTAAGTCACCTCCAATTGGGAGTTGGTGGGGTGTGTGTGTGTGTGTGTGTGTGTGTGTGTGTGTGTGTGTGTGTGTGTGTGTGTGTGTGCGCGCACTCTCAATGGTGTAGCTGCCAATGTAGCAGAAGAAACATGGAGGGAAAGCCTTGTGAAACAGACACATTAGCAAAGGTCAAACGGGAGAGTGTGAGTTAACGAACTGAGGAGACAGAAAGGAAAATGTGATGATTAAGATTATGTGTGAAGTTTTTTGCCAAACTGTACTGGGTTGTGAACATTACCACCATCCACATTTAATATTCAGAAAGACTTTTATTTTTAAACTTAAGAAGCAGCAGCAGCAAGAAATTATTTGCATAACTCGCCAGTGGAG
This sequence comes from Heterochromis multidens, assembly GCA_015108495.1. Lineage (NCBI taxonomy): Eukaryota > Metazoa > Chordata > Actinopteri > Cichliformes > Cichlidae > Heterochromis > Heterochromis multidens. Next base: position 17,521 of record VUQS01042751.1, read on the forward strand.
TATGTCATGTGGGTCATCTTTTGCACTCAAGCTTAAAGGTTCCTTTTTACTCCTAAGTGAGATGTGACAATATAGGGTTAATTTTGGTTTAAATATTATTTATTTTCTGTCAGAAGCTGAACATCATAAATGTTCTACAGAACATTGTACAACTGTATTTTAAATAAATAACATAATATACAAGATGCACTCCGAGAGCGCAATCCTCCGCCAAGGCAGCTCACTCTCTGGGCAGTATTTATTTTAAGGGTATAGTATTGTATTTTTTATATATTAATTTTGTTTTCTTTGTTCTTTTTAAACTTACTTTAAGAAGTTTGTAGTGCACTAAAAACAAGTGCAAAGTGCAGGCTTTTATTTGTGCTGTTGAAACCCATTTTAATATACTTGACATAATTTTGAGTATAATTATTTTTTTATTTTTATTTATGTGGATAAATAAATACAAGTGTAGCACTCTTTTTATTGTTTAGGACATTTTGTTTAAATGTTTAGTAATAAATGTCAAGTGAAAAAAGTTTTTCATCACGTTTATTTTGTTTTCCAAAAAAAAAAGATAACAAGAGCACTCAGAGAGCGCAACTCCCCTGAAGGCCAAGGGCTATACTAAAACTTTGATGTTTTATGATGTCTTATTACAACATGCTGACATCAGCCTGTTTTTATTATGCCAGCTTCAGCAGCATCATTCTGACTTCGTAGGGTGTCGTATTGAAAAAAAAAAAAGTGTGTTGTACAACCCCCTCCATGCCCTTTCATATGATATATTATACTCAATATGGTTTCTTTAAATTTTTTTTCCATGGTCAACTTTGACCTTGGGCGCCAACAATGAAGGTCAAGGTTAAATGCTTAGCCAACCTAGGTGCTCGTGTCCCCCAGTGCCTAGTGTATTGTTGTGAAGTTTGAAGACGATCCATAAAAAATTGTGAGTAATATAAAGTTTTTACAGATTTTCACATTTGGCGTGACCTTGACCTGATTTTCACCAATATTAAATCAGCTCGAGCTGTTATTGGTGTCTACCATCACACAAAATTTAACAAACAGACAGACAAACAAACCGATGACAGTTTCTCAAGTTTTAGGCTTTCTGTCAATTTTTGACCAACAAATCATTAAGTTGACCTTAAAGACCTTGGTGGCTGTAAGCCAGATTTTAATGGATTGTTAACACTCTACACCCCTACAAAGTTTTATCAGAATTCATTCAAACTTTTCAAGCTATTGTGTTTACAGACAGAATGACATGCAAACGCTACCAAAAACATAACCACCTTGGATGAGGTAATAACATAGGTATATGTAATAAAGTAAAATCCTAATTCTAACCAGTCAAAAGCTTTACGTGTTACAGAAGAACTCAAACCAAATGGTGAATTCTTTGGTCAGTTCCAAATAAATAAAATGGATATTAATACAAAACAAAAAATCTCAAAACTACCTCTATACTGTATACTTTGTATAGATTCATAGTGTTTTAAATTGTTGTGAAAATAACCCACAAATAAATACACAAAAAACATTCTATATATAAAATATAAAATTCAAGAAACTTCCCAAATCTGAATAGCCTTTTTGACCTCCATGTGAGCTTCAGCTGGCGTTCATGTTTGGCATGGTTGTCACTAAAGGGGATTTCTTTTGGAAAGCTTAATTCTCCTCTTGTTATAAAAAATTGTTTGATAACATCATTTCCTCTATACTTGGAATGGATTACGTACTCTGTGTTTGTCACAAAGTTTGCAAAGATTAAGGGAATACGTTAGGGAGACAGGACTAATAATTTCACATAAATATGATTTTCAGTTTTCACAACAGCAATGCTACCTCACCTTAATCAGCATGGGACAACTTTGACTGTCATTATTTACTTTTACAGGCCAACATCGGTGCACAGATCCAGATCTTACTCACAATAAATCCCCTGAGTAAAGCCTTACAAGTGCTCACAGACCCAGATGGAGTTGACTGTAAACATGGCTGCACGAGCAGGGACCCAACAGTCTTCTGAGGGGTAATTATTATTATTAGCGCTCCAAGCTGCAGTAAATCCCCCCGAGGTCTAAAGAACAATGAACATGCACGTGGGTGCTGTGACAGGCACTTATCTAGGTATCACAGTGAGTCAGCTAGACGTTTTTTTACCCAGGCTAATAATGGCTGCCAAGTGGAGCTAACACTGAGCTAATAGAAGCAATGAGGGACAGGCAGGTGAAACCATGGGGACACGCCTCACTCAGACTTGGCCATCCAGAGGTATAGTCCTCAGGCTGTAATTAGTAGCCAGTGACAACAAAGCTCTACAGAGAAAAAGCTGCACGCCAAGCAGGTACACAGGGATCTGTGCAGCAATAATAAATAAATAGTAAATTCCCAGAGCTGAATATCTATTAAATGCAGGTGACGTTTACCAAAGAAGTAATACAAAAGCGTGGTCATACGGCCAGAAATGACATTCAGACAACTTTGGAAATTTTAAAGTGTACCATGTAATGCCATAAAGACAGAGCTTGAGAGCTACGATGAAACGTATAAAGCACTTATTTTTTCAGGGTATGATAATTCAGCTATATGGTAATTGTAGAATCTGTCATGTATAATGTTAAATGGTAAGTATGGTGATTTTATTACTGTCAGCGGATCCCATAAAAGCAGCAAAACCAACAATGACTTGATTGTACTAAATTATTTAAGTATTTACAGACGGTAACCTCTAAGGTTATCAAGAAACAATCAAAAAGATATCAATTAAACAGACCGCCACAATAAGCATTATTGTCCCACATACACCATCCTGCTGTCAGTACTTACTAGCACAACAAACATGTTTTACTCCACACCCAAATAGTCGCACACAGTTCCCATTTTTAAAGACTAAGAATAAGTTAGAGGCACTGACACAAGCAAGGTAGGGAAGTGAGAAAATATTGATCAGTGCAGATCTTTTCATCCAATTTTCTGCCTCTTAAAATTAATTTAGAGTAGCATTAGGATATCCCTTAAGCAGAAGAGAGCTATAAGATATAGGATAAGATAGAACATTGCTATAAATGCAATCTAATCATACATCACAATAAACACCACCTTTAATCTTTTATCAGCTTATAAATGATCTCAGTTTTAGTGTCACATCAAACATCAGGCCTGTGATTCTAACAGCACTGGCCTCTGGTTCACTCATTGGTACTTAAACTGCTGGTCTGTATTGGACTCAAGACTTCTGAACCCAAAGCCAAGGGCTCCAAAAAATACCTTGCTGTGAATTATAAAGTGGATATCTACGGATGAGAACAAGTACACTGTGTCCATTATTCCCACCCACGTATTTTAATGGGCCAATAGAAACTGATATGATTGTCACACACATTGCGTTACATGCGTTTGAAGTATTTAGGTTGAGGAGCTTTAGAATAAAAAAAAAATGATAGTAAGCAAGTGCTTAATCAGTGTTGCAATTATGAAGGGGTCTTTGTAAAATTTTCTCACCTGTAAGGAATCCCTGGCCCCACAAAGGTTTGAGAACCCCATGTTATACACCATTAGTGTAGAGTTGCTGTTGGATACCATTATATTTAGGGCTGGGTGATATAAGAAAAAACAAAATCTTATCACAATATTTTGTTTGTCATATCAGCTGATATCAATGTATATCACGATATAAATCAAATCACTATTTCTTTCAAGCTTAAAAGGTTCCTTTTTACTCCTAAATGTACTGTGGAACACTATACAGTTGTATTTGAAATAAATAACATAGGTATATATATAATAAACTAAAATCTTAATTCAGTCAAAAGCTTTAAGTGTTACAAGAACACAAACAAAATGGAAAACTAAATTCTGTCAGTCAGTTCTAAATAAATAATAGGTACTAATACAAAACTACCTCTATACTGCATCATGTCTTTTGTACAGATTCAAACAGTTTAAAATTGTTGGGAAACAACCCCACAGAGGCAAAAAACATTCTGTATACATCCTGAGTACAAGTTCAAGAAACCTTCAAACCTGTAAACAAAGGACAACATAAACAAAACTAACATTTTCATTTAATTGTGGTCTGCTTATGCTCCAAAGGGAAAAATAAATTAACAAAAAATGTTTAAAAAGTCACAAGAAACACACTCCACACTCCATGTGTAGCTGGGAAAGTGGAGTTGGTAACCAAGGTCAATTACTTTAATCAGCCACGTAAATCTGACATTTTCAACTGTGCTTACTAGCATCATGTCTTGTCGTGGTGCTGCCTGCCTTTGTGGAAACACAGTTTGTATGCTACTCTGTTTTTTGTTGGACTTTAAATAGCCAAAATACACTGATCAGGATTAACATTGTGTCCACCTGCCTAATATTGTGTTGGTCCCCCTTTTGCTGCCAAAACAGCCCTGACCCGTCGAGACATGGACTCCACTAGACCCCTGAAGGTGTGCTGTGGTATCTGGTACTAAGATGTTAGCAACAGATCCTTCAAGTCATGTAAGTTGTGAGGTGGGACCTCCATTGATTGGACTTGTTTGTCCAGCAAATCCCACAGATGCTCGATTGGATTGAGATCTGGGGAATTTGGAAGCCAAGTCAAAACCTCAAATTCGTTGTGCTCCTCAAACCATTCCTGAACCATTTTTACTTTGTGGCAGGGCTCATTATCCTGCTGAAAGAGGCCACAGCCATCAGGGAATACCATTTCTATGAAAGGGTATACATGGTCTGCAATAATGCTTAGGTAGGTGGTACGTGTCAAAGTAACATCCACATGGATGCAGGACCCAAGGTTTCCCAGCAGAACATTGCCCAAAGCATCACACTGCCTCTGCCGGGTTGCCTTCTTCCCATAGTGCATCCTGGTGCCAGGTGTTCCCCAAGTAAGTGACACACACACACCCGGCCCTCCACCTGATGTAAAAGAAAACGTGATTAATCGGACCAGGCCACCTTCTTCCATTGCTCCGTAGTCTAGTTCTGATTCTCATGTGCCCATTGATGACACTTTCGGCAGTGGACAGGGGTCAGCAAGGGGATTCTGACTGGTCTGTGGCTATGCAGCCCCATACACAACAAACTGGGATGCTCTGTGTATTCCGACACCTTTCTATCAGAACCAGCATTAACTTTTTTGGCAATTTGAGTTACAGTAGCTCGTTTGTTGGATCGGACCACACGGGCCAGCCTTCACTCTCCACATGCATCGATGAGCCTTGGACACCCATGACCCTGTTGCTGGTTCACCACTCCTCATTCCTTGGACCACTTTTGATAGATACTGACCACTGCAGACTGGGAACACCCCACAAGAGCTGCAGTTTTGGACCCAAGATTTTACCATACCAAGGCACATATACATGAAATACAGTATACAATTTGTATGTTATCTCTGCTTAAGAGCTCAAACAGGAAGGAGGCCAACAGAAGTAAAAGGTGCTGTGCAGGAATGGGCTCTTAAATGGAAATAATAGAAGATAATGTACAGTATGAAGTAAAACAGGTTTCAAATGTACTGAAGTGAAGCTGGTACTCTGCATTGTTTATTTTTTGTAATTACGGTCAATGACTTTTGTTCCTACAGAAATTGTGCCTACTGTTAACTGCCCTAATTAAATAATCTAACAAAAACTGTGACAAAATAAAGAAAAGCAGGAGATCAAATTTCTGTGGCTCTGATTTCACAAAGAAATTATGCATCTAACCCGCTCAGTGTTTATTCATTTTGCACCAAATAGTCTTTTTTTTTTCCCAGTGATGAGTGTAGAAATGAGTGCATAGCAAGAGCAAATGTTTTCGTTAGGAATCTAACAAAAATGAGGCAGAAGCCCATTATCCTTCCTCAAAATACATATCAGGCCTTCACCAAGACACAATTTGTGTCCTCACTGATGGCCTAAGATGCAATTACCACATCCAATAAAACAGCACACATTTTCATATTTCATTGTCCCCAGTGAGTACATGACTCAGTTGTGGAATTACTGACCTGCTATGCTCAACTGGCTGAGTGTAGTTTTAAATATGAATGCCACACATTTAACATGCATCACATAAGCATCCTCTCTGTCTTGTACTGTGGAATTAAATGTGGTCTTAAGGACGTCAAACATGTCTCAAGCTTAAGTAGACAGCATGAGGAAGTGACCCTGATTCTTTTTATCATGTATGCTCTTGTCCCACTAAAGTTGTCTAAATTAACATTCAAGCAGCAGCACGTTAGTCATCAAATAACTGAAATATATAAAGAAATGAAAGAAGTGACAACATAGCATGAAATTCAACCTGAATAAGACCAGGTACACCCCACACGCTAAGCTATTTGGTCATTCTGATTCTAAAGCCACAACCCAAACAACTAAATATCCTGCAAAATCTGTAAAAATGTTCTGATTGGTGTGCCTTTCTATGCTTTTACTTGATTCATTTATTTATAAAATAAGGAAAAAAAAATACACTAAAGTTACTGTATTATTTATTTATTTATTTATTTATTTATTTTTTTACAGTAATATACTAACTGTGATAAAAGGAAGTGTTAGTTGACAAAGCCCTCTGTTAGGAGACTTCCCAATGCGGCTGTTGCTGCTACACAGTATCTAAAGCCGACCCCTCGCTGCACCGAGCCCAGGGGCTGATGGGAGTTCTCGGGGGAACCATTAGTGAGCGGATCGGCAATGTGGTGCGCAGGGAGCGAGCGCAATTCATGGGAGAGTGCCGAAAGAACTCACAACACTCTAACAACACCTGTCACCCCTGCGCCTAATGAGAAACACAATTAGCAATTAACAGTGCGATCTGTCAGGGCTAATACCTGCCTCCCTGCACACATGCATGCACGCACACACAGCCAAGGGGGAGAAACCAGACCTCCTTCATCAGCACTTCCATACAGGTATGAAATGAGCTCAAGCAAGCGGATCAATTAGACAGGTGATGTAATGTTGTGAAACCTAAGCTAATGCCTCGGTGGCAGATTTTCTTAACAGCGTCCTCACTGATGCTCCACAGTGACTTTTAAGACAGGAATTAAGCGTGGTTTTTATCACTCAGCAGGGAACTGAACTTAGGAGTTGGACGAGCAGCATGCTGGCTATAGATCATCTAGCGTCAGCTATTAAACTGTGTGCGCAATGGGAAGTTTGTCAAAATGCACTTTGCTGGTAGATTTGGTGCTCTATTCTCCTGTAAACCAATTGCCGCCATGGGGATTAACAGAAGATGAACTGAAGTGAGTATAAACAGCAGAGACTATAAAGTCCCCTAAATCAGCACATTCTGTATTCTTTTTCCTTTTTTATTTGGAGCCCTGTTAGTTGTTGTTTCATGACCTAAACTTCCAACGATCAATTCAAAGACAATATTGATCCTCCCATTGAGGGGATTTCTAAGGACATGGCTGTGTTTTCAGATGTGTGGAAATGCACTTGTTATTCATAATAAGATAAGTACTAGCATTAGCAAGTGTAAACACTACAGTCAGTGAAGGTTTAACCATAAAACTATGTTATCGTAACTGGGCCTTTCCATAATTCTTACGCTCACTTGTGAGTTATTATGCTAAAATACTGGGTAAGATTTTTTTTAAGTCCAAAAGCAAATATACCAAGTAGTATGCACCTAGAATATTATTCTTGGGGGAAAATTAGAGTATGCAAGCACTGGATGCTACACTGGCAAATTTCTAAAAATACAAATATCCCACAATGCAATGCAGTAATAATGTAAATGAACTGGCACTTATCAGGTTTCCAGCAAAACTCAAGTAAACAACGATCCTTAAAATTTTCTGTGTGAATGGAGAAAAGGCCACAGTCATGCCAGAAGAAGACTAAATTAAATAAATGACTTGATATTCTCAGGTATCAAACCAACACATTTTTATTCTGGGACATCACATAATGTAATTTTGTCAGATGTTGCCAGTGTCTCACCACTGCGGCCTATACCTGCACTGGTTGACTGACCTACCAAGTCTGGAATGGGAGGCTAAGGGGTGGGTGGTGGTATAAGTTGCAGGTTTATCAGCCAAGAAACTGTGGTTTGGATCCAGTTCTGACTTTTGGTGTTTTCTACTTAACCTTACTTTTTTCCACTCACTAATTTGTTTCATTTCCATTCACTTTTTACTTTCATCTTCATTCACTGGTTAGATTTAGGCCCTAAATACTGCACCTCTTCTCAACACTAACCATGCACACAGACAGACCTGTCTCACTAATGCCATAAACTGGTGCATTGCACTCCGACACTGGAGCACGATGCACCAGGACAACTTGTGAGTAACTGAGAAGCAGCACAACCTTTGGCAAAACGTCACTTTAGGTCCTCATGAGGTTATTAGGTCCTGGGAATGATAAGAGGGTGTGTTCACTCTCTGTCTTTTTACACCACTCTGCATTTAATCATGAGCTATTATTAATCTCTGGCTCTCTTCCACAGCGTGTCTTTGTCTTCCTCCCCTCACCCCCAACCAGTCGCTGCGGATAGCGGCCCCTCCCTGAGCCTGGTTCTGCTGGAGGTTTCTTCCTGTTAAAAGGGAGTTTTTCCTTCCCACTGTTGCCAAGTGCTTGCTCATAGGGTGTTGTCTGACTGTTGGGGTTTTCTCTTCTCTCTGTATTATTGTAGGGCCTTTACCTTACAATATAAAGCACCTTGAGGCGACTGTTGTTGTGATTTGGTGCTATATAAATAACATTGAATTGAATTGAATTGAATGTGAGTGTGAATGATTGTCTTTTTGTGCTAGTCCTGCGATGGACTAGCACAGAATGAACTGTCCATCGCCAGTTTGACTTGTCCTATGACAGCTGGGATAGGCTCTAGGATAGGCTTCATCATGGATGGATGAATGGACAAGAAGCTGATTAAACATGTAATTTTTGATCTGTTCCACTCGTTAATATTTATATGTAAGGTCAGAGATCACACATTTGGTTAGCGAATGCTGACCCTGAAACTAGCAGGGACTCTTGCTCAATGATACTTCAGCAGTTCACATGGCTGCAAGCTAAAACGCAGAACTGTATCGCTATTTATGATTCAATTTAGCAAGTATATCATGTTAAAGTCTAATTAAAATTTCCTGTATTTACAATACAGACATCACAAAAACTTTTGCAAGATGAATTTCTAGCAAACCGTCTCTCACACATCCCGCAGCTCACACACCAGTATAAACACTGCTGTGTTCTAATTGGATTACACCCGTCTGTGTGTGTTTGCAAGTGTGTGTGTGTGCGTGTGTGTGCGTGTGTGTGTGTGTGGCATCTCCAGCATAGTAATTGTGTCAGCCTTGTTGGTCAGTGGGGAATTGAAGTGTTAAATCCAATTCTGAATTTGTATCTCTTGTACAGAGGAGGGGGAGATGTAGCGTGAGTACCAACCATATGTCACCATCCCCAATTCAGAGGGATTGAATATGGATGAGAAACAACTCAGGTTCCTGGCGTCGCCACTGGTAGCAGGTTTAGATTGTGACGGTGTGTGCTCATTTGTTATCAGGGAGGAAGTGGAGTTGTAGACACCACCAGCAAGATTTCCGTTAATGAAGATAAAACTGATTCAGTAGCTTTGGCCTTTGTGTTTCTTTGCCAGTGTAATGCCCAATAACAGGCCGCTCCAGACAATATGATGAACAAAAGAGAAGGAATTTCAAATATTTTGCATAAATTGGATTTATATTCAATTGGGCTGGATTGTTTTTAGTAAAAATGTGTAATCTAATACGCAGACATTTAAGCTAGTAGAGTATCATATTCATCTCACACTTACTGATTCAAACCTGTTAAACATTTGTAGAAATAAAAAGAAAAAAACTGTAGTATTTCACATCTTTTGTTACCTCAAAAAATTAAATAACTTAACTGCTATACATCTATTTCCTGACAAAGTTGTTTACCACATTCAGTTGTTTTAGTATACAGAGTAGCACCAGCAAACATTGGACTGCTGACTCTCAAAGGTCCCCAGGTCTTACTTTCTCCTTGCAAATTCACTCAGCAGATACTGTGACATATTTAGGTTAAAAATGTTGAACCAAATCTGTTGAGGTTCCTCTCCTTCAGTATTCCCATATTTCATTCTGTGCTGTATTATGTTTACTGAGTCCAATTTGTGTCCATATGAGCAGTGCAGCTGCTTTTTTTCTACCTGCACTTTCTTGTCTGGACTTGTATCTGCTTCTGTTTATCCAACATTTGGGCTGTCTTACATGTCCTTTCTGTCACAGAGCTCAAGAATAGTCTGCGCCAGGCGTGCTCTTCCACTATGAATGCACCAAACAATTATCGGTGCTATATTCACCTAGGTAAAATCAAATATTACATGCACTTTGTACTGGGGAGCTGACAGGATAAAGTCATTTAATGCCCAATCCAGATGTGTCTGACATTTGCATTCTTACAGCCCTGTTTCAATCTCTAGAAAGGTTCAGGGCTGAAGTGTATGTGTGAAAACAACTTTATTTGATTATCGTCAATAAAAGCATTAGCTGTAGCTGAAAGGAAGCATGGCAACTATATGACACAGCAGCAAGGACACATTGTTTATGGTAAATGCAAAAAATAAAATAAAATAAAATAAATTCTTTCACAAGTCACGTGGTGACTCATATTCAATTCAATTCAATTTTATGTATATAGCACCAAATCACAACAACAGTCGCCTCAAGGCGCTTGTGAAGAGTCCACACTGGAGAAAGGCCTCATAGCTTCTGTGCAAAGGGTTTAAGCCACAGTCACTGTGTGAGAAGACACCTGCTGATACTGATGATACTATTTAAGAAAAATCAAAGTATCACCAACAAACCGATTAGCTTACTGGGGCTGAAAGTGAACTGACAGCAAATGCTCCAGTTACACACAGTCTAACATTTGATAGTTTCTTGATACTGTGTAGATTCATCCTGGAGTATGGACACAGGACCTCTGAGGATGTCCTGTGGTGTATTCTTTGGTTTCCACACTGTATTCCTTGCATTCTGTATGTTACAGGTAAGGAAGCACACCACTAGTGGACTAGACAATTAAACATTGATGCCCTTGCCAGCTGGCATCAGAGATACTAGAAGGTTAAACTTATTATCCATATTTTATTAATAAACAACAGACGCTAACTTTTGGGTCAATGATATTCTGCAGCAACCCACCAAATGCTGGGGTTGGGGCACTCTTCATGTGATGGGAAGTTGTGAACAAGGAAGGATGAAAACTCACGCATGTTATCTAGAAAATGAACGATGAACAGTACATGAATGGTTGCAAGAAGGTTATGTCAAAGTAAACTGGCATATAACTGGTGATGGTATATAATAACTTGACCAGAGTAATGTGTAACTACACGCTACGCAGGCATGTGGACGTTAACCTGCAAGGAAAGAGGGTTGCTGCTGCTGCTGCTAGCACCATTAGCCACCATTGGTAAACTAATCTGATATTATTCACATGTAATTATATGCATGGCACAAAGTGCAACACATTTTAGAAGCATTTAAAATGAGCTCTGGTTAGTAAAGAATGTGGCTAACAGCTCTTAAAAACACGTGCAATATTTGTACGGACAATATTTCATCTCATCCATTAAGCTGTGCTAAACTTGAAGATTCCTAGTTTCAGTGAGGGATCTCTGTGGATTAAGCTTGTTTCGGCACATTCGGATGCTTGATTGACTTGGGATCTTTGGAGTTTGGAGGCTGGGACATTGACTTGGGTTCCCTGTTTTTTTTTGTTTTTTTTTGGCTGTGGTCGGGGCCTTATGACCTGCTGGGGTATTAGCGGCTTGGATAATACTGTTGCCATGAAGGAGTTGAAGGGGTTGCGAGTTATGCACGTAAATGCTGCCCAAATTTCTTTCCACCATACTGAATGCAATTAAAGTTTACCATTTTTTTCACAGCCCACAGATATTCTCACCTAAACTGTTTCCAATCACTGAAATTGGCACAGAGGATCCTCAGACTCTGCCTACCTGTACTTTGTAATTTTAATTTTTACTGCCATGTGCTGCAGCAAGTTAATGGAACAGTTGGCTTTTTCAGCTGTTAACATTCTTTGTAGTGTGATCAGAGGACTAAAACATCATCACACACACACACACACACCAGTACACGTCACAAAGCACAGCATACTATTTGACTGACAAGTTACCTTTAGGGAAGTGAAGTGCAGAAACAGGGCAGCAATCAACACTCCCCACCTAGTCTGTAGCTATATGAGCCAAAACAAAACATTTATCTTGTGGGTTACCACTGTGGTTCAGGTGATAACATAAGTGATAATAAGGTGCAACAGTATATTTTCTAGTATTTATTGTTCTCTTTATGTTTTGATGTTAATGATGAACACAGTCCCATGGTGCATTAATTATAGTTAACATGCAGGTAAATATAGTGGAATACACAGGATAAAACTTATTGCGAAGAGATCAAGATATTTTTAATAGATCCAGATAGTTTCTTTTTACTGAGCTAAAAGAAAAAAGGTAATGAATAAGGTATTTGCTCTAAAGCGTATTAGCAGCTTTGCTTCAGGAAATGCATGCATATAATCTATAATGTCTCCTGGGCTTCATGGCAGTGTCCCAATCCGTTTCCCCTGCAGCTTTAGAGTTCTTTGACTTATTCTGCTCATCTCTACCTCAGAGACAGTAATACAAGCTGGGCACACACACTAACCAGCGCTGCCCTTCCCTTTGCAGAAGCTGCAATTTCAGAGAGGGTCTGTTCTTACCATTATGTATTGTTCCCATTTTGGTTGATCTGTAGCTCCCTCTGGTTTTCTCAACCACCATCAAAAAGCACCACATCTACTGAAAATGCCAGGCTAACCTTAGTGGTGTCAACTTGCAGAGAGAGACGACCCCACTGTGTATAATGACACCTATTAAAAAGGCAAAAATGAGCCTTTATTTTCGGTCAATTAAAATTTTAAGAGAAGGTGACACTACTGAAAGTAGCAAGGGGTCCTTACCTGACTTGGTAGTTATTGTGATTTTATATAGACAATCTTATTGGAATCCTATGGAATCAATGAATTAGCTGAAACACAATTATTAGAATGAAAGTCTATTACAAGTCTTTTAAGTGTTTTAAAGGAAAAATGCCATAAACAACTGGTTCAGCCACAAACTGCATATAAAAGATGGACACAGTTTCCAGGTTCATACTACAGCCCAGCAGGTGGTGACTTGTTTGGTTGCAAAAGACATCAGGATGTATAGACACATGTGAAAAATGACCTATCTGCTCCCTCGCTACATGACGTCAGTAAACACTTTTCTGGTGAATTTATCAGTTTAAGTCACTAGATTCACATTTTAATTAACACAACATGATGTTCTTACAGTTCCAAGTAGAGTCAAAATAGACTTAAACACAGACTGGTTTAGGGTGGGCTTACCTAGTGATGGGCAAATCAGCAGTGTCCCTCGGTCAGATCCCATCCCTCATTAGTGAAGTCTGCTTTCAAAACTCAAAGATGGCAATGGACAAATGCTCAGCTCAAGGCTTCAAGACAGGTAAATTGACTGTACTTAAAATTTTTACAAGTCAACATACATATTTTATATGCATTCTTTGTGTAAAACAAATCCATTACTGTTAATGGGACAGCCGGCTGCAATCTATTAGTCTTTCAAAAAATGCCAATGTAATGTAGCTTAATTAAAATATAAAAGGTACAAAGCCAGTCATATTCATATAAAAATCCTTCATTTATCCTTCAAGCTCGAGTCCTCTACCAGAGGCCTGGGAGCTTGAGGGTCCTGCGCAGTATCTTAGCTGACTGCGCTCTTCTGGACAGAGATCTCAGATGTCGTGTCGTTCCCGGGATCTGCTGCAGCCACTCGCCCAGTTTGGGGGTCACCCGAATGCTTCGATTACCATGGGACCACTGTTGCCTTCACCCTCCACATCTTCTCCAGCTCCTCTCTCAGCCCTTGGTATTTCTCAAGCTTCTCATGTTCTTTCTTCCTGATGTTGCTATCACTTGGTATAGCTACATCTATCACTACAGCCTTCTTCCTCTGCTTGTCCACCACTACTATGTCCGGTTGGTTAGCCATCACCAGTTTGTCTGTCTGTATCTGGAAGTCCCACACGATCTTAGCTTGGTCATTCTCAACCACCTTTGGGGGCATATCCCATTTTGACCTTGAGACTTCCAGGCCATATTCGGCACAGGTGTTCCTGTATACTATGCCAGCCACTTGATTATGGCATTACATGTATGCCCTGCCTGCTAGCATCTTGCACCCTGCTGTTACGTGCTGGATTGTTTCAGGGGCATCTTTGCACAGCCTGCACCTGGGGTCTGGCCTGGTGTGGTAGACTCCAGCCTCTATCAATCTTGTGCTCAAAGCTTATTCCATATATATGTATAATAAAAAGGCAGTGGCCTGGAAAAGCAACAACATGTCTACTGTTGTCTACTGAACTGTCTTAAAATGGGTACGTTGCATAGTCCCTGTAGTCTAAACCTTCATGCTTGCATGTTTAACATCATGACCAACTAAATCACTGAGGTCCTGATGTAACACTGTATTTTTACTTCTCGTCATCCACTATTGCACTTATGCAATTTTTAGCATACATAAAAAAACAGCTCCCATTAATATTTACTGCACAGCTGTGGCTTCTGTGTCATTTAGACACATGGGAAATGGGTTTTGTAAACAGGAGCTAAAAACACAAATATTGAATAAGCAATGTTTAAAAAAAACACCCCCCCAAAAAAGCACCATTACTCATGTACATAAATATATGAACAGAACAGCAGGACAAAATGTCCAGATAGGCCCCATTCCAGTGCTGTTGTGTTATTTGAATTATTACCCATTGGTGAAATTTTAAATGAGGTTCTCTCACTGAAACAGGACCCAGAAGTTCTGATTAACTTCAGGGCTTTCACAACAGGCAGCTGTCGAGAGCCCGCCAATATGGCAGACAATGGGTGTATTAAATCAAACAAAAGCCTTATATAAACTAGCACACGTGTGCAGTTTACATGCTGTTGGGTTTGGGGGTATATTCTCAGTGCAACACAGCAGTCTAAGAGAAAGGTAACAGCTGAGGGATCCCAACATGTGCTCTCTTGTAAGGAAACACATTTGTATGTTGCAACATATGTAAGGAGCTCCAACTGTCAGCATACGCTAGCTGTTCATAAACAGGAGGTTGGAGTGATCAGTCTTTTAATCAAGGAAAGAAAAAAAAAACCTGACATCATACAAATGCCCATGCCACTTCACATACCCCAATTTAACACAAGCTACAAAAAAAAATCCCGCGGGGTGACTCACATCAGGAAATAGCCGGTCCATGCAGTATCTGTCGCTAGCCTCTCAGTGCTAGACACCGCATTATTAAGGCTGTCAATTGTTAAGTTGCCGTGTGCTCACAACTTGCGTTACAGCGCCAAAACCTGGAAACCAACCAATCATCAACCCAGCTATTCACCCCTGGGTATCCACCACTTCTGTTTTGGTTTGGGAGGAAACATCGGCGCTCCTATAAAACATGGATATAGCTTTTTAGTCAGAAAAATTAAGCCAATGTGGAAAGTGCCTCAAACCTGCATTTTATCTGAAGGCCACCGGGTGGTGATAGCTGTGGTTGCAAAAAGACCTCCGGCCCTGTAGAAGTCTACAGGAAAACAGCTGTCTGTCTTGACCTCTGTAAAAACTTTCCTGCTGATCTTATGGGCCACATTGAATAAAAGCCTGTTTTGTAAATCTTGGCCATACTTGTCAATCACAAGTCTTTAGCCAATGAGCACAGTTTCACAGTCAGACCCACCCCACCCACGCACACCTCATCACAACCTCCTGGGTCACATTTTTATGTTACAGCAAGAAAACTCCAGTTGTAGAATCAGCAGTTTGTGCATAAATGTATGCATCTACAGAAGAAGACTAGGGCACACATCCACACACACATGCACACACTCTGCTCCTTTTCATTAAGAGTAAGGAGTGTGAGTAAAGTTTGCTTTTGTAATTGCACTGCTCTTACAGACTGTTTGACAGGCAAACAGTGGTGTAGTGTGGCTCTTCAATGTGCCAGAAACTCCTCAACAGGCAGTGATTAACCAGAGGCAAAGCTGTGTCAAACCACAAGATTAAAGTTAGGAGTGAAGTGCAAGTAAAAGCCTTCTTTTTCAGCAGAAAATGACACTGGGCTCTGTGCTATAGCCCAATTATGTGATTTACACAGATAAGACAGGTGGATTACTTAAGAACAAATGTTGCCTTGAGCACATTTAGCCTTTCCTGACCAGTAAAGACTAGCTTTTTTAGAGATGCCAGTGGGAGCTGCCCAGTACAACCACAGTCCTCTGCTGTTGGCCACTCAGCTCCTCCACTGAAGTAAGTGGAGCCTTGAGCTTTTGTGTAAGTGCCTTGAACAAGGGCACGTGTGCAATAATTGCTGAGGGAGAGTGGAGAGTTGCTCATTTACTTTCACTGCTCAGATATTTGAAGCTGGTCAGGGAATCTGAACAAGCAAGCTACTAATCACATATTTTAGGGCTACTCAAATGTAAAAGCACTTCACTGAGTTTTTAACAATGGTTTAAAAGGCAGAAGTTAATCCTTGTAGAGCCTCGGGGTACATGGACAAAGACTTTTATGCTTCATCAGCATCATTTCACTCACTACTGACTCAAAAGAAGATCGTTACTTTCATCTGCAGTATTCTGGCAGTATGATTCTGTTCAGGCATATGGAATGCAATGATGAGGAGAGTAGGGACAAGACCTGAGCACAGAACAGAGCAGACATCAACAACTCTATGAGAAATAGAGGAGGGTGAAAGTGGCTTGCAGGCACAAAGCCGGGATTACAGCTGAGCTTGACTTCGTGGCCTGCTTGAACTAACACTGCTCGATTTAAATGTTGGAGTGGTGGGGTGTAATCTTCCTTGAACTTCATAGTTTTCAGTTTTGCGTAGAAAAAAAAAAATCAATAGTACAAACACGTGTAAGCAGAATATCTATGCAGCCCAACTAGTTAAAATAAGTATTTCTGCCTAGATGTTTTGCTACCATAAAACCAACTATACCACTATCCTTCCATCCCTTTGTTTTCTACCACTTATCTGGGTCCAGGTCCTGGTGCAGCAGTCTGAGCAGCTGCACAGACTCCAGCTCTTCCACAGGGGAAACTGTGGGATACTTCGAAAGGTTTCCTAGTCAGATGCCCAAACCAAGTTTACACACAAAACAAGTAGCATCCCTCAATGAATCAACTCCTTACTGTGGTGGATTTCCTAGTAAATTCCCCCCAAGACAAAATGGTCCTGGGACTGGGATTCAAAAGACCCAAATGATCAAGAAATCAAGAAATCCACTAATCTCCCCCAGTTGCAGAGTGGGGCCCTGGTGTCTCTGGTCTGGGACATCAGCGCCCCAGTCTGCAGCCAAGCCTTGCAGGAGTCATGGTTGGCCTTAGCCTTTAAGGCATGGCTGGACAAAACACAACATGTTTCCACCCTCTTGTAGGTTTTGCAGGAGGAGATGCAGGTGGGTGGAAACGTGTTGTGCCTGTCCCATCAGGCCCACAGTTTGGTGCAATGTTTTGTGGACTGGGCAGTAGTAAAGGCTGACCGTTGGAGGTCCAAAACTCATCCATCCACACTGGCTTTAAGGACTACACAACTAAGTAATTCAAAATAGAATGTCTATCTTTTCATCCTTTTCCAGTCAAAAAAAAAAAAAGACCAGAATATTAGGAAATATACAGTACATGTGTAAGGGCTAACAGTATTAATAAAGGCCAGTGTGGAAATTCCTAGTGATGACAAGCAGAGTAAGTACGCTATATCAGGAAGCACAGCTCCCATCATTATCTTTCATCTCTTGGCAAACTTGGGCCATATCTATCAAGTCCACAGCAGCTCTATACCATCAACACTTGTCTCTCCCCTTCCACTCCCGCCTCTTTCAAAGCTCTTCTTTTTCGAGCCCAAGAGAGGAGACACAGCCATAAATCTCAGAGTAGCTAATGAACTGCATTTAACAATAAAATGCACTGGAAATGGAACATTTCATTTACAAGAAGATCAATGGCAGTGACAAACACCCTTCTTGGAGCGACTAGTTAGCGGGATGATGTTCCGCAGGCAATCCAATCAATCACCGCACACCGACACCAAGATCAATCAAAAGAGGAAAAAGAGGAAGGAGGAAAAAAAGACTTGAAGCTTTTCTCTTTATAGTGTATTCATAGCCTTTATTTAAATAAGGCCACTAATCACTTACTGCAAAAGTCCACCTTCTTGTCCCCTTATTTCTTTCACTCTATGGATATTCTTGCTGTCTCTTTTTGTTTCTCCCTCTTACACTCATGAGGAAGGCAGTTGAGAGGCAGGAGGAGAGTGAGTGATAACCATCCGGGGAGTCAAGTGCTCCATCACCGCCATCCCCATCTGCGACCCGACAAGTTCATAATGCCAGGCATCTGCTTTCATTTATAAAGGCCTCACTTAGCCCTCACACACACACTTACAGTCTCTCCAGCTCTTTTGCTACGCCCTCGCCTCCTCCTCCTGCTTTCTCTCTTGTCACTCTTTTTCTCCCCATCCGGCTGGCTGAGAAGGAGAGCACTCTTGTCCTCTTCCTCACCTAATCCTCCTCATCTCCTCCTCTTCTTCTGCTCAAGACCTCTCAGGCCCCCCGCTCCCCCATTTATCCTCCACAGTTGTATCCATTACTTTCCTTCCAGGTCTCCAGACCCCCAAACTCTACTAATCCTACCTCATTTTAATTGTAATGATCCACATAATATTTTTATACACAGCCAAAAAGTTCAGGCATACAAAGTACAACTCTGAATTTATTTTATTTACACTTTGTTAAATGTAGAAAACAATCATTTCAAGAATACTATTTTATAATTTTGGCATTTGCCTTATGGTAATGTAAAATTAGTAAAAGCTGTGTTCTTTAATAAAGAAACAATTCTGTAGCTGCTTTAATGGAAAAACATGTGCGGTATTATTTTGAGCTTTTAAAAAGCATTTAAACAAGGAAACAATCTGCTGAAATTATTCTGGAGCTCTCTTCACAATTAATTAATCATTCCATTCTATATCCTGGAATGTAAAAGTTTGGCAAAAGAGACATTTGCGACCATTAGGTGGTGCACTTCCCTCACTGTTAATGGGAAGGACCTCAAGAGAAGCAAAAAATGAAAGAGAGAGAGAGAAGAAAAAAACTTGCTTTGCCCATTATGAAGTAAATTTTCTGAAATGGGTTTTTATCATGAAAAATAAAATGCAACATCTGTTGTAAATATATTTGGATACATTAGTGTGTCCTCTGAGGGCCACATGGAAATCACTGGCAGCCTGTGTGTGTATGCGTGTGCACGTATGAACACACAAACTTTTGTGTGTGTGTGTGTGTGTGTGTGTGTGTGTGTGTGTGCGCATGCCTGCATCATTGATGTGCTGAAGTGGCCACGCACACTTTTAAGCAAAAGGCAGAACAGAGCTTTGGACTGAGCAGTGGACTTCTTTTTGCCAGAAGGTTTTTGTTAAATACCTCGTGAAGTACCTTTGATGGAGTACTTCAGCATTAAACTTCTGTCTGGAGCAGTAAGGAAGGACAAATGCAGTAATAAGGCAGACAGATCATGAAAGTTAAAAAAAAAGTAGAAACTGGCTTATTACAATAATTACATTTTCACAAAAAATACAAACACAAAGGCTCAATGTTTTAAAAAAGAAAACTGTCCTGGGAGGATTTTTTCAAGCAACTATGTAATCTGTAAAGGAGCAACTATTAGTAGTTATTTGTAGGCATGACCTTCTTGATAGCAAAGTTTAAATAAATGCAAAATGAAGAAATATTACTAACAACATGTTTAAGCTATAAACTTCTGAAATGCTCCAAAATGGACACTGCTGTATCCATTTTGATCAACAGGATCTCACACACTGTTAATAAACTTGGTCATGCACTAGTGAAATCTTAACATTAATTGTTGACGGATTTAATTACTAAAATAAATTATTAATGCTTTTTTTTTTTTAAGAAAAACCACTTGTGATGCACAGTCAAGTTCAGCTGTCACAAATGAACTAAAACAAACTAAAAAGTTACTCAAAGGGCACAATTCTCCACCAAGAGTCATGCCATATCTCACACCACACCTGGATACCCTCCAAAATATTATGAGTTCTTCCTTGGCCCAGTCTCCACCTTTCCCCTAAATTTCTTAAGATTTGGCCTTGTAAATATTTCTGTAGTCTGGTTAAGAGACAGCAAAATTAACAGCAATGAAAACCTATGAGAAGTCTTTCAAAAAAAAATGTATGTCTTCAATAATTTCAAGATCACTCAGGTGGGAGTCCACTGGTTATCCCAATGGTCGATTATCTGATCCAGTTTTTACAGTTATCAGAATTGGTATTGACATCCTGTTTAGAGCTTCAGTTTAATCAGTTGATTGGCATGTTCACTACATGGACAAAAGTACTGGACCACCTACACCTATAGGAGCTGATCAACCATGGAAACCCATGCCATGAAGCTCCCAGCGCAGAGTTTTTGTGCTGATGTTAAAGCCAGGGGAGGTTTGGAGCTCTGCAGTTAGTGAATCAGCAGAGCGTCTGCGACTTTTACCCACTATGCGCCTCAGCACTCTGGGACCTCGCTCTGTAACTTCTCGTGGTCTGCCACATCGTGTCTGAGCTGCTCTGGTTCCTCAACTCTACTACTTTGCAATAATACTACTCACAGTTGGAATATCTAAGGAGGGAAGAAATTACACAAACTGACTTGTTGCAGCAGTGGCATCCTATTACAGTACCACACTCAAATTCAGTGAGCTCTTGAGAACAACCCATTCTTTCACACATTTGAAAAGGCAGACTTCCTGCCATACATACCTCTGTGGTAATGGGACTGAAAACACCTGAATACAAAGATTAAGAGGTGTGGCCCAAAACCTTTTTCATGTAGTGTATCTGTGCTAGATTTTGGGCTGAGCCTACATTGGGCATTTTGTTGTCCTGCCCATGTTACTGTCTGAAGGGGCTCCTCTTTAAAGCATCATGAAAAACATACTCTGCTAATTAGTGCCATTTTGATGAAATACTATATGCTAGTAGAAAATATTCATAAATTTCTGACAGAAAAAAAATTTCGCCTGAAAATGTAACTGCAATTACCATCTTGTGCCACCTTGTGTCAAATTAGAAATAATATAAGCTTCATACACATCTTCAACCATGCAGCACAGATGATCACAACAGTTCTGAGGTGGGCACCCAAGATTAGATTTTCGTCATTCCATATAAAGTCAGTCAAATCAGAGAAAACTTCCCACCTAATCCTTCACAAAGTGTATTTTGGGTAAACTTTCAAGGGTTGTTTCACTATGTGGGATAAGTGGTTGGTCAAATCAAGTTATAACATATGAAAGTTTTTTTTTTTTTTTTTTTAATCCTACATTTTGATTTCAGGCTTAACTTTTAGCCTGAATGCAATGAAATTATCTCCAGAGAATTATCAGAAAACAGATAAAACATCCAGAGTACCAATGCTTGATTCTGTTACTCTACATCACATGCCGGTGAAGTTTTGCTATATCCCATCATTGTTTCTTACAGAAAAAATCCTACTGAACAAGAGCAAGATTCTGGCTTTAAATTGTGAAATTAATTTAGCTTCAGTTTTACCAGAATTTAAATCATTTTCAGCCCTATGCCCCTCATCACTGAATAAGTTAAGAATTTGAGAAGTTATGAGGACTCAAAAATGCTAGAAAAAAGGGGCACCTTAAAAAAAAAACAAGGACAAAATTTCGACCCACCCCTATGCACTTTTATGGCCTGAAACTCTACACCTGTAATTTATTGCTGTACAAAAACAGTTGATTCTGAGAGGGTCAGATGATTTTTCATGGGCTTGACCCTGCTACCAGTTTTAAACTTTAAAACTTAACTTAGTGACGCTGTATCTGGAGAAGGCCTTTGGTTTAACACTGCTGCAAATTATAAGCACTTCAATCAAGAATACTGCACTGGCAAACTTCACATTTTCTAAAACTGTCTAATTGTGGCTGTATGCATCACTGCAACCAATCCCGTACACACCCCCAGTTGCAGCATCATCTAAAACCTTATCAGTGTTTCAGTATTGTTCACTGACTCTGCTGCAGCCATTTACTGAGGTTCACACGTCCTTGTGACAGTGGTGTTGACAGTTGACAGCTCCCTCCCTCCGTGCTACTGACTCCCCCCAGCTGGCTGGCTCTAACGCTAATGGTCGCCCTCAGTAGGAGCTGACGGGTCGCGGGTGCCTTTGCCGTCATCATTAAGCACCATTGGTTTAATGAACGTAACATTTAGGAGTGCTTGGACCTTCACGCTCCACTGCCTCATTAAGTGGGAAGCAAACTAATATGGGGAGCAACCTAGAGCTCACCTCTAGAGATGAGAGAGAGGAACACACAGATGCACAGTGACTCTGTATCTGGAGGAGGCCTTTGGTGCAAAAGGCTTGAACCAAGGTGCAGGAGATAAGAGCGCAGTAGTGCACTGAACATGTAGCAGGTGAGATGCAGCTGCAGTTTGAACAGCAGTGACAGAAAATTCAGTATCCTTAGCTAGTGCACTGATGGAACCATTAGTCAAGAGTATAGTGTGTTTTTGTGATGACAGGGGAGAGAGAAGTAGGAAAAATATACTTTAAAAAATGCAATTCAATGATCGACAAAAAGATTTTTGGTAGCGACTTAACTCTTCAATATTTTTTAAGAAAAAAAAAATCACTAAACAACTTCTGGTTTCAGTTTCTCAGATGAGAAGATTCTCCGCTTTTCTTCATTTCATACCACTGTAGATTTTTTTTTAAGAGTTGAGAGCAACAGCACTGAGCAAAAAGAGAGGCTTGCGGTATATATAATAAACCATACAGATGAAACATGCACAAAAAAATAGTGTGCAATTCACCACAAGTCCAACTGTAACAGTTAATGCATTCAAATGCTGCACTGTGGCTCCTCTTTTAGTTACAACATACTGAGTGGTTTTCTCTCACGAATGATATAAATACAATAAAAAAAGTCCACTGAGACCACAGATTGAATACAAAGGGCAGCAACAGCCACAGTGACATTACCCATTGGTTTGCAAAGTCCCATGTTTGAAACCTCAAGTACTTTTTTGTCATCATAGCTTTTTATAAACTGACTCACGAGCGAGGGGTGGATTACAGTGTGAAATTGAGGCACACTTTACTCACATAAGGTAGTGACTTTTCCATCACAAAGTAGGCCCACATATTCCACAAAATAAAAATCATGTTGTATTCAGTAAACTTGAAACTAGAGACTGAACCTGTAAATCCAACAGGAAAATGTTTAATTAAGGCACATATCAAGGGAGCCAAAGCAAAACAAGCTTTTTATCAGTTTCTACAAACAGACCTCTTTTTGCAACCACAGGAGTCGCCCCCTTCTGGTCATTAGAAAGAATGCAGGTTTAAGGCACTTTTGCGTTGGCTTCACTTTTCAAACCCAGAAGGTATGTTCACCTTTTAGGATTAGTGCAACATATTCAATTTTTAAATTAATAAGTAAAGGAGAGCTGCATTCAGGGGTTTTACAGACAGAAATATTGTCCTGTTTTCATATCCATCTTGTGCTACACTGCTACTAATTTTGCATCAAAATAAAAATTTGTCCTCCTTATTCATCTAAAGTCAATGCATGTCTTAGAAGAAAATTGTTTTAAAAAATCTAAACACATTTTACCAAAATGAAATCAACAGGGCACAGCTTTCACTTTTAGATTAAGCTACATTCCTGTTATTTAAAACAAATTTGCAGACAGTGTGTTTATTTTCCTGACTTAAGTGCAGCTCTATATAAAGTCTTTCACTCCATTCATTGTACCTGAATGATGGATGTGAAAAAAAGCAAAGTTCTCGACAGCTGTGAGATCCTTTTCTATTTCCTCTATGATGTTTTGCATACAGTGCATGTATAGCCACTCTGGAAAAAATTTGTTGAGGCGATAACACATCTTTTGTCCAGTAAGTTCACCATTTTCCTGAAGCCTTCTTCAATCACCACGTTTATTGGACATTTATATTTGACCAAATGTAATGCGACTAGGTTGGTGATTTTAGCGTGTCTCTGTGAGCTTGACGTATACGCTGACGTGCTGTACAGGCTCTCTTTCACAGACATCTGAGTTGATGTTGGACTGTTCACGTTATTGCACTTTTTTTTTCTGCCTTTATGCAAACATTATACATGCAGTTCGGTGTGTTTTCATGTGGCTGAATAAGTTGGCTATCTCGCTTTGCAGTGCAGACAACTCTACGGCACTCTTTGCACATGACTTCTTCTTGGTTAACATCACTTGGGAGAGATGTTGTTTAGAAATACTTGGCTTAAGTCCAAAGTATTTCTAAACAACAGATGATGATCCGCTTCAAGAAACAAGCTCTTCGCCTTCTGCTGTCCCAGACATTTGATTTTTGTTTCGACAGTCTGTTATTTGTGTTATACCTGTCTTTTAATTGAGTGTTATATCCAGGAAACTTCAAGCTGCGCGGTGCAGGAACACCTGACCACATGTATGCACGTGGTCAGGCGGTTAATTAGGGAGCACTTCATTTGCTTTTGCTTTAGGTTCTATTGGCATATTCAGTATCGGTCGATCATGTTAATTTAATTGTGGTCATTAAATCATGATCGAGATTAAAATTTTATTAATTGTGCAGTCCTAAATTAAAGCCAGAAGTGCATTTTCGTGTTTAAAAAAATGGCAGCAAGTGACCCTGCCAATCTCTCTTTTTGTTAACAGACTGTGGCTGCTCGTGAAGGAACACATCATGTGTGTTCAATAAACTGTAAGAGTATCTGGCCAGATTTCAAACCTAACCCTGCCACCATGCTATGGCTTATAGACCACAACTAGTGCATTGTTCCAAGTGTATCGAACAAATGAAATTATTACACCCATAACTAACAGTTGGTTTTTAAGGGATAGGTTCAGACTTTTCAAGTCCATCCTAATCTAACACTTATGCATCCCATGTTCTCACTCTACAGCCAGTATGCAGAGCAGGAATGATTACACAGACACATAATTCTTTCAGGATTCAAATGGCATGTCCGTACTGTATTAAGAACCTATCCTTTACCTCGCAATTAGGTTGGCATTACTGGCGTACCATGAAATTAATTTGTTTAAGGTGTCGTGTTATAAACCCTGTGAACCATTCAAAAACTTGATTTTTGCCTGGCCAATACAGGGACCTATTCTAGGCTAAGGAGGCTAATCTACATCTGAAAGGCACTAGACTGAATAAACTGTGTTTCTTTTTTAAATATAAAAACATATACCTGAAAAGTAGCAGCCTACATGCAACATGCAAAATCCCTACACGGCACCCTGATTTCAGTCATGACCCAGTTTCAATCTCAAGTCTTTAGGTTTTTGCAGGAGCTGTGAATGAGGAAGACTTCTCAACCTGCCACCCACACCTTCAGATGGCTGTGCCAAAATCTGCCCACACCTTGCCATCAATACTGCCATTTTGTCCATCCCTCACATCCCCCTCCTGTCCCCCTCCCACCCTACTGCCTCCTCGTCTTTCCTCATCTCCTGTTCCCAAGGGTGGGCCTGGGTGGAAATAATTCCCTGTGCGCACAGGAACAATTAAGGGCTCGGCTCAGGGCTTTATGGTCAGAGGAGCAGCTGCTTTTTGCCATTCTTGGGTCCATAACTGTCTGAAATGACAACACGGGGGGTAGAAATGCATCACGCACCCCTCCTAATTCTATATAAGAACCATAATTCTTTTCTGCCTATTCAGCATATATCACACACAACTATAAACACATAACACAGCAGAGTATCTGATGTCTCTGTGACAGATTGGAGTTTGCTGGCAGGCTATAAACATTTCTTGCAGGCAGATGCTGAAGAGGCCAAATAATTAGGATGGTTCAGTTAACCTGAGTGGGTGGCGCTGAGGAGCTATAATTTTTCTAAACAACTGAAGTCCAGAGGAGGCGGCAGCAACAGGTAAAAAAAAAAAAAAGAGGCAAAACTGTGCCTGAAGCGAAAAGTGCAGATGAAGACGCTCTAATTATTTCCAAAAAACTAAATATGACATTTGAATATTTATTGAAAAACATTAATAAAAACCTGATGACTATCCAGAATATAACACACTAACAAAAGGCAACACTCTTTTTAATGCTGTCTGCTTAGAAATTAAAATCTTTACTGTTTCATTTATCCCAACAGTACCTTTGACCTTTTGCACAGACCCTAGTCATACTAACCTCAATATGTATCAGCATTCAAGTGGCTTAGATGGCTTCCTGCCATCTAATGGTGGTTTCAAAAGTTAAAAAAGATCAGCAAGTACAGTATAGATATATGGTTCTTTCATCTGGAAAACAAAAATCATAAAGTCTGTGTAAATAACTTTATGACCAAAGCAGAGGTATACGAACATACATCCATAGATTAGTAAAACAATTTAATAACCTAAACTCCTTTTCATGTTCCACAAACTAATCCTGAATATTGTTTTTAATTATGGCAAGGTATTTTATCCTGCTGAAAGGCAGTTGCCACCAAGCTGTGTACACTGTCTGCAACAGTGTTTAGATGAAGTAAAAATAACATCCACATGAATGCTGGGACCCAAGGTTTCCCAGCATATCATTGCTCAGAGTATCACACTGCCTCTGCACATGTAACTTCTTCCCATAGTGAACTCCGGTACTAACGTCTTTCTAGGTAAACAACACACAAGCACACATACATACATACGCACACGCACACGGCTGTTCAAAGAAAGCGTGATTCATCAGCTCAGGCTGCCTTCTTTCATTGCTGTATAATCAAGTTCTGGTGTAATGTGCCAATCATAGCCATGATTAAAAGTGTACTACATGTGGAAAAGGGCAACAGGGAAAATATCCCCATCCCCATCCCCATCTTATTGGAAGCTCATATGTGAAAATGGCTTTTGATTTACACCTCTTGACAAGCCATGTTCAAGGGCAGCCAGTCAGTGAAAGTAACCATGAACACAACAATGGCTAAAGCTTGTGGAAAGCACCAAATGATGAGCCAGCGGGATAGAGTTGGTTTTAGCCAAGCATGGACCCCCACTATTATGCAGTTGTTCCTCTTCCCGACACACCACTAAATACACTATATGGGTATTGGGCCACACCTCTTATTCTTTGAATTCAGGTGTTTTCAGTCCCATTGCCGTCAGTCCCATTGCCAGTGTATGAAATCAGGCACCTAGCCATGCAGACTGTTTTTACAATTATTAGTAAAAGAATGGTCTGTTCTAAAAAGCTCAATGAATTTGAGCATGGTACTGTAATACGATTTCACCATTGCAACAAGTCAGTTTGTGACATTTCAGCCCTCCTAGAAATTCCATGATCAACTGTAAGAGGTATTATTGGGTCACCGAGTGCTGAAGTGCATAGCGGGTAAAAGTCACCAACTCTCTACTGACTCAACAGTGGCAGAGTTCCAAACTTCCTCTGGTATTAACATCAGCACAAAAACTGTGGACCGGGAGCATCACAGCATGGGTTTCCATGTCTGAGTGGCTCCTGAGGTGACCCAGCACTTTTGTCCATATAGTGTATATCCTCTCTCCCAGCCACTGGTGTCAGGTGATGCTGAGGACTGGAGGCCTGATCCCCCAAACACGACAAAATTGTGTAGCTTATTCATCAAATCATCATGTTGGGTTGGATTTATATGCTGTAGTGTCTGGTGATAGACACACTGTGAGGTGATTGTTGTTGTGACTCGGCGCTATATAAATAAAATTGAATTGAACTGAATTGAATTACAGCAGCTTTTCTGTGGGACTACATGAGCCAACTTTCACTGTCCACATGCATCAATGAGAATTGGGTACCCACAGCCCAGTCACTAGTTCACCAGTTACTCTCCACTAGACCACTTTTGGTAGGTACTATCCCCACTGCATACCAAAACTCCCCTCAATACTTGCCATTTTGGAGATGACGCACTCATCTAACCATCACAATCAAAGTCATTTCTGATCCTGGCAGTTGCTGATTTTTCCTGCTTTCAACCCATCAAGCTCAAGAACTGACTGTTCACTTGCTGCCTAATATATCCCACCTTTTGACAGCTGCCACTGTAATTATGTAATGAATGTTATTAACTTGACCTGTCAGTGGTTTTAATGTTTCTAATTGTGTATCTCATGAGTGTAACCCCAATAGCACAGTACAGCCTCATTAAAGTTTGAATTGATAATTACTACCAAGATAAAACAAAATTTTACTATCCAGACATTTTTAGGCTACAAGTCTCTAGCTGAGGGTGCAAGTTAGCATAAAAGCATGCTGACCTTGGGACAGCAGCATTTTTAAAAGCCATGCTTTTTAAACTTTACCCACTGAGGTTTAATTTAACCACAATTACTATTTGTTTTTACACAAAACTGATGAGGTGTGGGGACCTGTGTCTTTGCAAGTGTGTAGACTACATGTCTTTGGATGACAGAGTGAGAGGACGATGGAGCAAGAAAGAGCGAGAGTTGTGAAAAAGAGAAGTGAATGAGTGGGAAGTG
The DNA here is from genome assembly GCA_015108495.1 of Heterochromis multidens. Taxonomy (NCBI): domain Eukaryota; kingdom Metazoa; phylum Chordata; class Actinopteri; order Cichliformes; family Cichlidae; genus Heterochromis; species Heterochromis multidens. The sequence goes on from VUQS01042751.1 coordinate 46,110, forward strand.
TGGCGAGGAAAAAATAGCTTGGTCTTCGGCTATGTCATCTGAAGTGTTGATAAGTGATACTGAGGGAGGTGTGAATGGTGTTAACAGGGTGCCCGCGAGAGGCTAATTGCTTAAATAGAGAGTCTAGTCATTATGGAGACCCTCAGAGTGATTAGAGAAAACAGTGAAATTATAAAATACAACAAGTGATTCTTCAAACCTCATTACACTTTTCCCCAAATATTTCAAGGCCCTGCTCAATGTCTTTCACAAAATAAATTGGGAAGGATCTAAAGGCAAAAACAAAACCTATCAGGAATTACCTCCATCAAGTGACTATGATATATTATATATCTATATCTATCTATCTATATCTATATAAGACCTCTTATTTTTCAACACTTTAATCCTAATAAATGCATAAGCACACCCTTTGTTATCTGTGTTAGATCAAGTGAGGAATGAAACAGATCCTGAACATATTAACCTGTGTGGAAAATAATTTACAGATGAAATGTTATTTATGTTTCGCTTCACAAATACACGTATTTATGGTTTGCCATACTGATGTCATGCCTTTTTAACTACATTAATAAACTGATTTATTCATTTCCGCAAGTCAGGGCAAGAAGTTTGGAGCCAAAAGAAGGCATCAAAAAAACCTACAGTGAAAAGTCTTAGAGCAATGCAGTCTCAAGTACCTCAGCAGTGCTTCTCCAATAAACAGGAAACAACAGCCACAACAGGAGCTTCTCTTTCTTATAGATCATTACTATAACCTTTGTCATGACTCCATACTTCTACCCTATTTACTATCATTGCTTGTCTATGATTACTTCTCCCTGTCCCACTGATGACCTCCAGCTCTGTATCTCCTTTAATCCACTCATTATTTTTGTGATGGAGGTCACAGAGCTCAAGGAATGACATCTTTATTAGGAGCTGCCCAGAAAAGTTGGATTCCTCTCCTTTCCTCTGTTTTGGCAGAGGAAAAACAGACAATCGGAATTCCTTGTAATGCTACAGATGTCCTATTGATTGACTCGCTGTCAGCATCAATAGAGTTAGCCCGTGCATTTTGAGAACCTATCACCGAGGCATTAAGGTTGCTTCTGGATAAATGGGGAGATTTATGGGCCAAACTGCGGAGCAGCTTGCTGAATAGTAAATCATAGCCCACAGGATGCTATAAAGTGCTTGAGGAGTACCTATTCAATTGTGAAAGTCTGAAAACCCTACATTACCAGTATGATTTTGAATAATGTATTAAACATTTATCAGATGCAGCATAACCATGCAGCTATGACTCACTGACCTCCTTTTTTTCCCCAACAGAAACATTAAAGCAGACCAATTTAAAACATTGCAAGCCTGCACTAGTGTACAAAAATATGTGAAAAAGCAGTGGCCTGGACCACAAAGAGTTAACCCCCCAATACTCATTGTTCAGACTCAGTAGGGCATGTGGCCTCATTCAGCTACCTGAAATGCCCCCAACACGCCCCAGAACTACTCATAGCCAAAGTCCCCACAATAGGCAAGTCACTGTATTCATTAATTATCAACTCCATTTTTCACTGCAAAACTGTAAACAAGATGGGGAAATGGGGAGCAAGAGAGTGATTAGCAAATTAAAGGAGGCTGAGGGATTGAACGAGGGAGGAAAGTGTAGGCAAAAGAAAGGGGAAGAAGGTGAATGAGAATACTTTCAGGCACAAGGGAAGATCAAATATGGAGGACACAGAAAGGAAAGTGTCACATTTTTTGCAAGGTTTCTAATTTTTTCCAAGCAAGGGATGTTGCAGAGGCGTCCCAGTGCCTGTTCCCCTCCTAATTATTCCAATTATCATGGCACACTATGAAAACGTGATTAATAACACAGAGGATATTGTTGTGGCAATTAGCCATATGGTGGTGGGACTCTGCTCTGTCACGATTTTGCCATTAGCATCTACTTATGTTTGTCAGAGGCGTACAGCCATGACAAGCTCAAGTTCTGCTCACCTTGCACTCCCCACTGAGAGGCACACACTGGGGGTGGGGGGAGCTGGGTATTCCTCCTGGCTTCTCGCCTGAGTGAATTTTTTATGTGGCATCCGGTCGGACTGGGGACAAAATGTCAACTGGCGTCTGGGATGGCCCATCAAACTCTGGTGCTCCTGGGAAATGGAAGGGAATAGGAGGAGGTAGGAGGCACAACACAAGAAGAATTATTTGTTGAAATAGACACACAAAGTACTGATGCATACATACACAGTAAGCTATTTCAGTCTGGTCTTCCTGTATAGTTTCATCAAACAGAAGTGCAAACACAGCAGAGAACCCAATCACTGTGAACAATGAACATAAAGCATTGATGTCTATTAGCGCAGTTCTCTGAATACACTGAGAAAAATATTATGGGAATTTAATGCAGAGGCTACATAGACCAACTTGTGTGCAGTCCTTCAGAAACTGTGTTTTTAACCCAGTCGTTGAGTTATTGAAGAATGTGATTAACTGTTTCAATTGGCCCTACATACAGATGTAGTGATTGGCAACTTTAAACTCATCGAGTGTTTTACATCTAAACTAGCTGACTAGTGTGTGTGTGTGTTTTTTAGATTTCATTTGATTGATAAATTAGCCCCCACGAACATTCCTATTCCAATTAAAACTGGTTGAAAAGTTGGCTTAACTACATGCAAGTTAGCCTCTGTAGCCTCAATGCTGAATTACCATAATTCTTCTCTTTGTGTATCCAGAGAGCTAAGCAAATGCTTTAGCCAACTGCAGCTAAATATAAATGGCTGGACATCAGCCAGTTAACAACAGGAGTTACACAGACCTAGGTCATAAAATTTGTCACTTTTTTCTCTTTCTTTGCAGTTTTACTAACACTTCTGTGCTATTGTTGTATGTGTGAAAACAGCTGATAGGAATGGTACAACAGCTAACACAACAATGTAGCATATATGCAAGAAAATATGCTAAAATTATGTTTTAAAATATTCCCCTGATGCTTAGGCCAGGCAGAAACCATGCTCTGCATGCTTCCATGCAAACACACACATACTAGGTCATGGGCAGCCAAATTAGTCAAGTTGACTTTGAGTCGGTCTCCACTGTAAGCAGTTTTTACAGCAAGAGCCTCATTGTTAAGACCTGTTGGTATTCTCCAGATGGCAATAAAAATGCATGAGGTCTGCTGGAGATGTGGAGAGCAGCTCAGCCACTTAAGAAGGAAAAACAAAACCTCAGAGAGAAAGGAAAGCAGGTAGAGTGTCGCCAAGCTGATACTCCAAGGACCGGGGAGAGAGCTTCAGATGTGTGCAGCGCCACTACGACTGCTGGCGTGCACTTCCGAGAACTGAGGATGTGCATCTTGTTATCTCCCTTATCAACCTCAGATGTGTCATCTTGTTATGCCACGCAAGCTGCCATTTGACTGTCAAGAGTAATGCTCTCTCGATGTTTTGAAAATCATTTCAAAGAAGTGAGAATGATGAACAGGATGCAGTGTTACAAACTTTGGAAAGACGTGAATGAGATCTGCTTCTAAACAAGTTGGCCCCTGTTTGAAGGAAGTGGCAACCTTAATTGAAGCAAAATGACAGAAAAAAACTGCACTTTACAAAGTTTAGAGATTAAAATGATGGTAAGTGTTTGTAGGGCAAAAAAAAATTTAATACTACAAACTAGTCCAAACTTAGACAGATTATAAATGAAACTGACATGATGAAAAATGATTTTGGCAAAGAAATTAGGTTCTTTTCTGTGTCTACTATTTGAAGAATAATATTAGTGTATTTAACCTCCTAACATCACAAGGTTGCTGGCAATTTTTTTTCTTTTTAGGGCAGGATTAGCCAGACAAGGTTTCCATCGGTGTACCAGGGTGTACCAGCACATTGGAGTCATTTTATACATATAAAAACAGCTCCAAAAACTTTAAAGAAGTTAGGCAAAAGAATAAACAATTAAGAACAAGGCAAATGATATGCTTAAAACTGTGTTATCTGTTAAGTTAATATCTGATTAATGATGTCCACTAATTACAGATTACAGTAGGCTAAATGATTTGACATACATGAACAATGTTAGACATGGTCCTGTGCTCCCCTGCTGGTGGAAGCTGTAAAATGAGAAATAAACTCTCTCTCAGAGATGCACCAAGGCCCTTCGTGCCAGTCAAACTTGGCAGAGTTGACAAATTTTCTGGCGAGTTAAAATCCATGCTAATCCAAGTTATTTTCAATAGGAGAACTGTAAGGCCAAAGTGCATGTATAAGACTTAGTTTGAAAGGTGACATCTTCTGGTTTCTGAAAATGTGCAAAAGTAAAACACTAACCCTAACCCTAGCACTATCCTCGAGCATGTAACTGGCCACTTGGTGGATGTTAAAAAGTTAAAAAACCTCTACAAAACATACATTTTTACTTTTTGTTAAAGGTTTCTTATCACTAAATTCACCATTTTCCTTAAGTAAATAAGAGTCATAATTAAATAAAAAAATGTGCACATATAATCTTTAAGAAAGCTGGCACACAATAAGATCACATAACAGGACCTCACATACTACAGTGTGCATCATTAAAAGCTCAAGTCAAGTCATTCTATGTCTACCAGCATAATAAACTTTCTTCTACTACAAACTGCCAACTCAACAACAAACAAAGAAGAAAGGAAACAAGTACCTGGCAGCCGTATGCATGCCCAGATTATCTCAGGGCCCTAATATAGGCTGTGGAGTGCAGCTGAAGAGGAGGAATATGGGACTTTTCATAGCCATAATTAAAACAGCAAGATAGATTCAGTAATTGAATGAAAAATCAGGATGTGAGCAACATCTGTGCCGACCACATAAATCATTTCAACGAGAGACTTGAAATGCCATAAAACCCATGTGACTAGGAGTCAGAGAGCCTGTCGAATGCATCTCAGGGCAGCAGGGATGACAAGATAACAGACATTAGACCTGACACTTTAATTCACCATTTTAAATAAACTGGGTTAGAAAAAATAGCTCAGCATATGACCAGAATGTCACAACACAGGGTTTTAATACATGAATGAAAGCTCAAATTACTGTCAAATATTGCTTTTGTTTTATATTTGTCTTCAGGAGTCATTTGCAATGAATGCAGTTTTACTTTGCAAAGCTTAAACGGCACACACAGTAAAGGGCAGGACCTTTTAGTGGAACACAAAGGGAACAAAAAAGATGATCTACTGTGATAGTTTATGACCAGTGAGAAACAGGTGGCTGAAATTTTTCACTGAAGCAGAGCACAAACAGGGTCACACAGTCTGCTTTTTCCAAAACCAAATCAAAGGTAAGTGAAAAGGTCACTGCATTGTCTGCATTATTTCCTGATTTGCAGGTGCAACAAAACATAGGTGATTACAACATAAACCACAAACTGTCAAATGAAGAATGATGAAAATGAAGAATGAGTGAAGAATCAAAGCAGGTATTGTGGAAAGGTTTCAAACCATAATAGTGAGCAACATTTGCACTAACTTGGGACACGGCTGTGAAATTTTAGATTAAAATCAACTCAGTTCACAATGTGGTGTGGCTTTTTTTCCCCCCTTTTTTTTGCTTTGATTGACTACACAAAGGTATGATTTCTTAATTTTGTTGAGATTTAAATATTTACTATTACTATCCACTACCTTTCCTTATTTCTCTGTTTTGTAGAAGTACGAATTTAAATCAGTATTGAATTGTGTGTGCATAACTATGAATGTGGGTTTAAATGGGCTTGCATAGGATACATGGAATGTGTGTAGCTATTAGGCTACATAGGCTGGGTATATGCCTATGTATGCAAGTATGTTTTTCTCTGCTTCACTGTAATTCAGCTTTTTTTAATTTTAATTTTTTAACTGCATGTACTTTGACTTTATGTAATAAGAAACAGGAAAAAATGGTAATCTACCTACCTACTCTTCCACACAATAAGATCGTTTGATATAACAAAGCAAGAATTTACTTATTCACAGTTAAATAACATAACATCATGTCAATAATCTCCACCTTTACCAGCCTCAATATTAATGTGATTTACATTTTCCTGCATCACTAATTATGATCAGTTGTTCACAAATGGACTTGTATTATGAGCATTTTAACTTTGTGTACATTAAGTAGGCCTATATTTTGACATTTTTGCTAATATTTTTGTAAGAGTATTTAAACATTGTGGTATTTGGCTGTTTTAGGGCAGGCAGCACATCTGTGCATGTTCCAACCATACAGCACAGGAACTGCAGCTGTAAGATCATTTCATGGCTGTTTTCAGGGAGAAAAAGCACCTACCTCAGGGTAGATGGTTCATAGCATCATTAAAAAAAAATACAACCAAAAAAAAAAAAAAAAAAACCACTGCTGGTCAGGGCTATGGTTAAATTCAGAAAAAGCTGCATTTTGAGGGAGTTATAAATCTATCAGAAGCAACAGCAGACTGCTGCTCTCTCACATAGCCCCATCAACAGCCTAAACTTCACCACAAAGACGGCTATGCAGAACCCATTTTGGTTCCCACCATTGTTGTTTTGTCTGGCTGTAAATCAGGGTCAAAGGCTACACAAAATTATTACGTCACCCTGTGAGTGCAATGGAAACACAATGGAGAAAGAAAAGCTGAAATGGCCGATTAGTGGGCCCAGATGTTCATCCCACCTCTTACCTGCGTCCGTAGCTACATTTTCTTTGGTAAAAGATCTGAGGATTACTTACATAACATACAGTTTAAGGGTAAACAGTCAATCACACAAATGACATGTTTAAAACTTAATAATGGCAAGATTAGCAGCGCAATTAGTAACAACACTAGAAATGATAACGCCAGTAACTGGGAGTTTTGACTAATATTAGCACTGTACTGAGATAAAACAGGACGCATTGGTTGAGTTTCATCCACCTCATCTGTTTCAATTAGTGTGCTCTGCTGTGTCTAACAACACAGCACCTCCAGCTATGTTACAGCCTGCAATACTAACATTACTAACATGAATCAACACCTCTTCACAATTACTCCCGAAAAACAGCAAACATTCAGCCTCATGAAGGCAGGAAGTAACTATATATCAAGTATAAAGAACACACACACACACACACCATAGACTGCATATGACATACAGTCTTACTCTTTGAAAAAAGGTGAATTAGTTTTGGTAACATACCTCTCTGAAGAGGTGGCATGTGGACTAGTTCTCCGCTGTAAAGTGTAAATCCACATTTAAATCCTGTGAAGTGTCTGAGTTCAAATTAAATCTTGTTTGGAACAACAGTAAAGCTGCAGCTGTGCTTGGCTAACTGGGCTAAAGCTGCCTGCCTTTGCTATGTGCAGATTACCTTAATAACTCTGTCATTGTGGACTTTTTATTTACATTCTAAAAAACATTTATTCACCTGCTTGATCTACGATTTCACTTGACGTGAACCACCATTTTTGTGAGACAAGCTGTGTAATCAACCCTTATTTTCAGTATGGTGTTGCTTTACATTCATCATGCGACCTGTGACAACTTACATGAGAAAAATATATTTTTTAAAGAAATTAAATGATGATTACTTTGTTTTAATATCCATCCATCCATCCATTCTCTTCCGTTTATCCAATTCAGGGTTGCGGGGGGGCTGGAGCCTATCCCAGCTGCCACAGGGCGAGAGGCAGGGTACACCCTGGACAGGTCGCCAGTCTGTCGCAGGGCTGTTTTAATATCTTTTATGTTAATTATTGCTAAGTCCAAAGCAATTATAGTTAACTAAAACTAAACTGAAAACTAAAACTAGATGTGAAAAGTATTGTAATTAACAAGAATAAAAGAGAGAGAGAACTAACCGAAATAAAATAAAAATATACAGGAAATATCTTTATTTTTTGTCTTTGTCCGTTTAGTCAAATTTGTTATAACACCCTCTTCAATGAGGTGTTGCATGTGTTTATTGAGACTTCAGATGTCTACATGACGTCTCAAAGTCTCAAAAAGTGCTGTTTTATTTTTGTTTGTTTGTTTATTTGTTTGCTTTTTCTATATTCTATCTAAAAACTAAACTAAAAGGAAACACTTTCAAACAATAAAAGCTAAACAGAAACACAAGTAAACTCACTTTGGAAACAAACTGAAAACAAAACAAAATAAAAACTATTTAGAAAATACAAAACTGTAATAACTCTGGCTCAAGATTTCCTTTATTTAATGTACCTGTGTAATATTTTGTAATTTTGTAATATATTGTATTATTTAATATTGGTATTTAAACTTGATGACCACATAATTTCCTCTGATTCTGATTCTGGTTGAATTGTCCAATCCAGTTTTCTTTAAGTAGTCATTCAGCCACATTAGTATTATTTTTAATTAGTGCAGTCCAGCTATTACAGCTCTAGCTTTTCACTTGACTCACAGATGAACTCATTATAGTGACAAATATCACAGCAAAGCTGTTAAAGCCATAAGTAACCAAGCTCTGCTTTGTCATACATTCGGGTCACAAAGGTAACAAATTCACTTTTCTACACATTAATTAACTTCTAGATAAACCAGTGGTTACCTCTGTGACAGGAATATGTGCTAAGACATGAGTGGCATAAACAGGGGCAAAGGTTAGCTGCTGCACATACATTCTGATGGGATCTGACGTACACAGCACAATAATGTGCACAGCACAGTAAGGTGAGATACTAACTTATATAGTGCAGTTTGCTGTCTTGACTGACTTGCTCTATTTCCAGTGTGACACAGCTGTGACACAGTCGATGACTCCTGGAGGTCTCTAAATTTTTTCCGGACATATACGAACTGTTAAATCTAAAAAGACTTTTAAAGGCTTGAGTTTTCAAAACAAGAGCTACGTGGGAAGTAGCTGTCTCAAGATGGCTTGTAACTTCTAAAGCGGACCATAATATGTTTTACTTTCATGCCAACAAACATTTTGTAGGAGTACTGTAGGTGTCAATCTTTTCAAATGATGGATATCTCATATTGGGATGATTCTCTTCCATCTGAGATTTGTGGCTGATTCAGACTTAAATCTGAGAGCTGCCTCCTCAATCTAATCTCATTTTCTTTATAAGCGTCTGGGATTTCATACATATCCTTATTTTCATTCTGCTGTCCCACCTGGCCATGAGGAAAGTTCTTAAACCCCAGTTTCTTATAGTTTAACAGCGAATTTATGATTTAAAGTGGGAGAAAACTCACTTAGCTTGGTGTTGTAGCAGTGGGTGGCTTCAAAGGCAGTCCCTTGACATTTTGGAGACGATTTCACCTAAGACAAAGTGCAATCTTCATTAATAAAAGATTCTTCACTGCCCTGAGCTACACAGGATTCATTTAAAGTCCTCCTTCAACTCAGTGGGGACACTCGACTCACAGGGAGATATGGTGTCTGCACAGGGAAACTGGGATTTGGATTCTCATATGCAGAGTTTTACTGCAAAATTAAATAGTATAAAAAAATCGATTTTTTTTTTTGCTAACACCCACTCTAAAATGTTTTATTGTCATTTGAGTTAATCAAAGCTGCAGTTCTTCTCAAACTTTGCTCAGTTACATATTTTTTAAATGTTTTTCCCCAAACGTATTCCCGCAGATATCATGTAACTCTTTGTGTTCAAGAAATTAGCCACACACTCTAATACAGTTGAAAGGCATGTTTTCTGAGTAGACATGATCCCTCCTCTAATTATTCAATAATCTAATGACACAATTGGTCATGGTGAGCAACACCACGCACTGACAGCAGATGGTGGCTTTTGCAACGAAACCCCCCACACACCCTCTGTGCATCCTCAATGTGTTTCAAGTCAGAGAAAGGCCTCGTCTGTGCTCGTCAACTTGCCAAAGGTGATTTGCGAAATTCATCTCTAAAGATCTCTGTTGATTTAGATAAATAAAATCACATTTTTAGAATTGTAGACAAACTATAAGCAATGTGAGGTCGGGTAGAGAGTCAGCTTTAGCTTTTGCCCCGTCAGTCATTTTGAAGTAGCAGGTGCATCTCATGTCAAATCTCATTTTGGAGCGAGACTCGACATCTGTTGATGTAAAGGCTGTTTTCAGGCCCTACAACATTCAATGACTGTTGTAGCGGCAGCAGGGACAGAGTGATGTGATGGCCTTGATCTGAGGCAGCTTCCTCAGGGCTGCTCCAGGGCAAAGGGACAAAATGTCAGGAAAGGTTTGTGCAAGATGCTGTTACTGCAGGAATGTGTGCCAGCTTGTGAATGTGTGTGTGCCAGGGGAAAGGTACATATTAATAACCTGCAGAGTGCACGGCTTTTACTTGCTCCTGTCACCTCCTTGTGGACCTGTCTTCATGCTGGTTATTTAGTCATTTTTAAAGATGCACTTGGCACCTTTGATATACACCAACCAAACCCCATGAATCTTCAAATGTGACATTAAGTGGACACAATATATGCAGTATTTATCAAGTAGTCAAAGCTATGCACAGATTACATATTACTAATACCAGAAACATTATAAGAGAGAGATACAGTACGCAAAATATTCTGAATTCAAACTGTGGGAGCAAAGATGGTGACAGAAATATAACTTTCAAGGGGAAATGCTTTTTAAAACCTTATTTTAGGGCAAAGTCAGCAAAGTTTTTAATTGCTTTTTATCATATTTGACTCTTACTTCTCTACTTATAGTTTTTATGTCCCGCTAACCATTGAAATTAAAGTTAATTCATAATTAAAGCTTCAAATAACTGCTCAAATAAGTGCCCAGAGGTGTTTCAAGATGGCTGTGAGATTTAATTGTGCATAGTGCATAGTATTTATGGTATATTCTTTCTGCAATTAGAATTGAATTGAATTCAATTCAATTCAATTTTATTTATATAGCGCCAAATCACAACAAAAGTCGCCTCAAGGCGCTTTATATTGTAAGGTAAAGACCCTACAATAATACAGAGAAAACCCCAACAATCAAACGACCCCCTATGAGCAAGCACTTGGTAACAGTGGGAAGGAAAAACTCCCTTTTAACAGGAAGAAACCTCCGGCGGAACCAGGCTCAGGGAGGGGCAGCCATCTGCCGCGACCGGTTGGGGGTGAGGGGAGAAAGACATGCTGTGGAAGAGAACCAGAGATTAATAATAGCTCATTAAATGCAGAGAGGTG
>VUQS01042752.1:0-13713 GCA_015108495.1 Heterochromis multidens
ATCACTCACATGATCTGATGACTCACATGATCAATAGTGGGTTAATCACTCACATGATCAATGGACTCACATGATCAATAGTGGGTTAATCACTCACATGATCAGTGGACTCACATGATCAATAGTGGGTTAATGACCACCTCCCGAGAGACAGCCCCCACTAGGGTTTAAATACCTGGGACTCTCCACCATTTGGTTTTAGAACTGACGAAGCCTTTTGGATGAGAGGTGAAACGTCTTCAAACAACTTAAAGAAGTCCAGTTGCCTTCTTTCAAACCCTTAGACTATGGAGCTGCTGCTGCTGCAACGAGGCTTGTTTGCTGGGCTGCTGGGATGAGGTGTGTCGAAAGTGACGCTTTAGGAGCAGAACCTGGATAGCTAAACTAAAAACCTGAGAATATAAATACTAACAAACAGAAAACCAAACAAGTCAAGAACAAAGGACCAAACACTAAGGCACTTGATCTTACAGAGGAATCAGAAAACGAAAGACTAATGAAGAACAAAGACTCAGATTATAATCAAAAACTGAAACTAATAATAACAATAATAACATTCATAACACAAGGCGCTGGGTCAAAACCCAGGATCATAACAAGACCTCCTACACGGAGGTGGCACCGTGAGAGTGGCAAGCTGTTGCAGCAGCTCCTGTAGTTTCTTTGTGTTTTGTGTTTTTCTTCATAGTTAATCTTGTCTTTTTTTTTTATGTTTGGTTTTTAAAAACCATGGACATGAGATGTTTTTTTCCGTGTATATGGTCCTTATGAACTTTTTAACGTACCCTCGGGATCAGCTGCTAGCGCTCTACAAAACACCACTGCTGCTCGAAACCAGATTGGTCATCCCATAGGAACTCAAGAAGCGACATTGCAGGTGCCGAGCCAGAGCAAGAGTCAAAGCAAGGAGAAGGAAATATAAGCCCTTCGTTCAATCGGTCATCGTGTCTGACTGAACGAAAGTCTCTGCTTGTCGGACTGTTGCTGACATACAGTATAAACACCCAGAGGCTTTCATCACCATCACTGGTGATTTCAACCATATTAATTTGGACTTCACTTTGCCAACATTTCAGCAGTATGTGGACTGTAAAACACAGGACAATAAAACTCTGGACCTTCTGTATGCAAACACCCAGGATGTATATAGAGCCAATGCCATCCCCCCCACTAGGTAGATCAGACCACAGGCTGGTCCTGTTAACACCTCAGTATGTCCCTGCAGTTCAAAGACTTCCTATTGCCACCGAGTCTGTGAGGAGATGGAGTCAGGAAGCCAGCGAGGGCTTGCAGGACTGCTTTAGCCTCTTTTCCACTAGTACCTACTCGGCTCAACTCGACGTGATTTGACTTGACTCGGTTTTGGTTGTGTTCCATTACAATTGAGTACCACATCAGTGTGTGTGGGTTTGTTATAGCAAAGCGTCCCGAAAGTCCTGTGACTTCATTTATATTTGACACAAACACACAACAATGGAACACATCGAGGTGATGGTATACCTGCGGCTCGGTCAATGGCTTTTTGTCAGGCTCAGGGTAAAAGAAGAGAGCCAGAGGAGGCTGCGGGCAGCGAGATGAAACATGGTGTTGATTGTGTGTAGCCATTTCCCTCGCTGCCGGGTTTCAAAAATGGCAGGTTTGAATTGTGAAGGAGTCGCTCTAATGACTCATCCAGTGACATCAGAACCTGGCCAATCAGTGACATGCAGTCCATTGACATCACAGTCCGTTTTGGATTGGCTCGGATTGCTTGAAACCCCGGCCAAGCAGGTACTAAAAAAGTACCTGGTACCAGGTACTACCACCTAATGGAAAACCCTAAAAACCGAGCCGAGTTGAGTCGAGCACCCTGTCTGATGTGGTGTTTAGTAATACTGGGACACCACAGGGGATGGTTCTGTTTCAATTCCTGTTCACTGTGTTCACCTCAAATTTCCAATATAACAGTGAAACATGCCACCGGCAAAAGTTCTTTGATGACACTGCAGTGGTCAATGGGTGCATTAAGGGTGGGCAGGAGTCAGAGTATAGGGAGCTGGTGAGGAGCTTTGTGGAGTGGGCAGTTGACCTCTGAAGGAAAAAAACTGCGACTAGACCCACTAACATCCTGGGTGGAGGTGGAAACAGTGGACTGACAGACTGGACTGGAGGACCAACAGTGATGCTGTGCACAAGAAGGGAATGAGCAGACTCTACTTTCTGAGGAAGCTTAGATCCTTTAATGTATTCAGCAAGATGTTGGAGATCTTCTACCAGTCTGTGGTAGCCAGTGCCATTTACTTTGCTTTTGTCTGCTGACAGTTCAGTATCAGTGCCAGAGATGCCAGCAGGATCAACAAACTGATTTACAAGACTGGAACCATCATTGGACAGAATCTTCTTTCTTCTTTGCTCTTCTTTCCGTGACAGGTGAACACACAGGCATAAGATTCCATATGCATTTTCTGTATTATACCTTCTTACAGCTGTTTCTTAGATTTATAGTGTGCATATTATTTATTAATGCAATTTGCACTACTCTCTTGCACAATCTCAGTCTTACTTTTTACTCTTTAACTTAACGTCATTTTAATTTTTTATTTTCTTTGTTTTTTATCACTGTTGTATATATAAAATTTTTATCTATCGACTCCTTAAATTTCTGCTCTACCCTACATTTGGGTCGACACCCTGAATTGTCAAAAATTGCTGTTTGGCCCCCATGTTGACTCCCAGACTGTCTCTTAGCTTTGCGCTGGAAGTGAATTAGTATATTGTGTACATTAAAAACTACATTCTACTTTACACACACTTTATTAATTTATTAATGACCATTGGTAGAGTGCTGTTATAATTGTACTGTTATAATATGCAATTGACCTTACAGAAGAAAAATCATAACGTAATTACAAGTGAAATTCAGTGTTAACTTGTGCAATTTAAGCATGTTTAGAATAGAGTTCATTTAAGTAATGTCACCACTTGATTAAATAGTTTTTTTACAGTATGTGCAGTGTTGGGTTTGATAATCAAAAATAGTAATCTATAACACATTACTTGTTACTTTTTGAAAAAGTAATATGTTCTCGTCCACACAAGAGTGTGTGTGGTTTTCATGAGCAGTGAGACTGTGTGTGCATTCTTATGCAGCTTTAGAGGTCTGTGTGTTTGTGCTTAACCACAATTAAATAAACGATGGGTGGGCAATGTGCATCTTTTGAGGCCGTCCATCCAATTGTAAGTTAGAAATGTGCTCTTTTACTTTCAGACAAGACAAAACAAAAATCATGTTTCGATTGGCTAGGCAAAATAAGTTTGGTTGGGCTAGCTGCTGCCAGCCATACTGGGATCAGAGAGGTTTAAGAATAAACAAGTTTCAATTTAGATAGGCTTTCTTTGTGTTTTACTATACAGCTTCATTCTGTGTTTTACAAACATCTGGTTGTATATGTTAAAAGCATGACATTAATAAAAGAACAGATGCAAAAGTGGTGGTCCCAGTTTAAACAAATTTAAACCAAACCTCTGTACATAGCATTCTCTGGAGCAGGTTGGGTATGCAGCAGACGTCAACCATAGTCCTTTAACAAGGTAAAAGGAGACCTGTCACAGGGAAAACTCTGACTTCATACTATATAAATGATTCACCTTGATTCATAGTATACACTGCCCTGATGAAATAACATCAGGGCAGAGTGAAAAACTCACAAATTGAAAATCTTTTTATTTCTACCTAATCGAAAACTATAAAGAGCCAGATTACACATGACAGCCAACAGACTCAACACCACAGCTTTATAAAATGTGATGCAAAAGAAATGAAGCAGCAAAGTGCCATATACATTCAGCGATATTAGGTGGCCTCTTGATTGAATGTACTATGCTCAGCAACAGGTTGTGTTTTTCTAACAGATAAAACCCGGTCCTGGGAATGAGGTGGAGTGGGTTAAAATGGTTTATATATGCAATATTTCAATTGATTTAATCATGAAAGTGGGGGAAATTAGGCTGTCAACTTGAGCCAAAATACATTTTATCCTGAGATCCAAAAACTATACTTTTATTTTATGATGTTAAGTACTGGACTCTTCTAGCTTATTATATATGTTTATATTTGTCAAGCAACACTAAATTAAAAGCATTACCACACTACATGCTAGAACTGCACAAACAGGTATAAAACCATTTTGGTGTGAATTGCTGTAGGAGGATAATTAAGGAGTTTTTCATATCACTGTCTCTATGAAGGTGATTATTGAAAACAGCAATCCATAAAAGAGCTCGAGGCCTGCCATTAGAAAATAGATGATACCACACTGAGATCATGATGAACAGCATTTGTACTTGCTGTTATTATGAATAAACATGTGGCATGGATTGATTTACTGTACACTTGATTTACACTTGTCTCCCAAAGATGGTTTTCTTAGTCTAGTCTAGTCTAGTTTATTTTGTTTTGCACAAAGAATGTTTCCATGTTAAGAATGACTTAATAGTGGCAAATATTTCTTCTGCTGAAACTGTGTTTAGTGGTTTTGCGAAATGCAAGAGTGAGCATGGAAGAGTGAGCATTCTGTCAGCTGGTAAATGTGTAGATTAGATTCATTTAATTTAAACAAATGTATGATAGTCAGCCTTTAGTGATTGGTGGTGGTGAATGTAGTGCAGGTGTTAGTATTGATCTTGGCTCATGAACTTCTGTTTAAAAGACATACAAGTGGATTCTAATAAATTACATTTCTTAATAAATTATGAATTTGTTTTTAATTGATACAAAGAAAAGGAATTCATGAGATCTATTTAAATAAGGTAGGCATATTTATCTTGTTTATGGTCAGTGCTTAGACACACTAAATATAACTCAAAGTCACGTAGGCCAGATGATCTGATGGCCATCATAATGACCCACTAAATGATAAATACATGATTGACAAGGACAATAATTTCCGTTGTTAGGTGATAAACTTTTATGGGTAGTAGAAGTTGTCACAATGTCGTCATCTCCACTCTCCCTTCGACCTCCTTCCCCTCTCTCGGAGATCATTTTGCACGTTTCAGACTAAACTATAAAGTCAGCCTGGGTTTGATTAGTGTACCTGTGCTGGTGTCTTCTGACACAATCAACATTCAACCAGGAAATGAACTTTTTTATGTCAACATACAGGAGAAAATGCCCCAGGAGTTACAGGTCTACACAGTATGTAACAACTGTACATGTGGGGCCCCCACTGAAGAGCCACTCACTTATGACAGTTTACCTACTGAAAAGCCATTTCCTCTTGATACTGATAGAGGCCACTTTATCAAACATATGCTTACTATAAATGATGAAGGTGATCTACAGACACTCTGCAAGTAAAATAATTTGTAGGTTTTTTTTAACCATCTAGATAGACAGAGAGTTAAATACTCATTTGGCTGTTGCCCCTCACACAGGAAGTAGTTGTACTCACACAGAAATGAACCAGTCCAATCTGAAAACAATTTTTATTACTGCTGACTGCTGTAGTATGTGCCATACATAGTATAACTAAAACATTTTTATTTTATAATTTCCTTTATATATCTCTTTTATATTTGAGTCTGCTTTATTCTCTGGATAACTGAACAGTGGTACAGTCTAGTCTAAAATCAAGTGTTTTTTATATGGAAGTTTAATGGTGAGCCAAAAAGACGTTTAATCAGTGCTGCAACACCAACAGAAAAACAGGCAAAAATTTAAACCCACATTATGAGAAGCTTAAATCACGAGTGTTAACAGGGAAAGTGTACATGTAATAGTCAAGTTGGAGTTGAAGCAGATGTGTTCATGAGACCAAACCAGTTACCCTTCACCCCATGGCATAACTTATAAATTCTGTCCATAAAACTTATGAACAGAATCAGTGACAAAGGGCAGCCCTGTTAGAGTCCAACACCCACCAGGAACGAGTCTGACTGATTGCCAACAATCCAAAACAAGTTCTCGCTACAGTTGTACAGGGACTGGATAGTCAACCCAAAGGACACCCCAAGGACATGGTTAAATGCCTTCTCCAACTCCACATGTAGATGGGTTGGACAAACTTTCATGCATCCATAAATGTCTTCAAGAGGATAAAAAGCTGGTCCAGTGTTCCATAACCAAGAAAAAATGTCTTGTTCTTCCTGTATCCAATGTTTGACTAACAGACAGACTCTCCTCTCCAGCACCCTGGTATAGACCTCCTCAGAGAGGCTGAGGAATGTGATCCCCCTGAAGTTGGAGCACGATCTTCTTGAATAAGGAAACCACCACCCAATGCTAATCCAGAGGTACTATCCCTGAGAGTCCCACAACATCCAGAGCTTTAAGGAACTGGAAACCACTTTCACTTCCTGAGTTGCCCGATGGTTTGCCAGAATTGCCTCGAGGCCAACCTTGCACCACACCCCAACCCCCCCACCCCAAAGTATTTGCTTCAGCCCGATCTGTTTCCCCAACCTAAAGATGCAGGGAAGCAACCATCTCGTCTACCAGGAAAAAGCCCAAAGTACAGGTACTGAGCCGGAAGCCCTCTTTCAATTAATAACTATTTACTATTCATCACTGAAAAAACAAGAGCAACCACTTTGTCACCATTTTAGCCAGGCTGACAAAGAGTCACAGCTCTGCTGACCCATGTACTCCTTTGAGTATCAGTAGTAATGACTTCATGAATTTCTTTACAAATAAAGCTTTACCCATAAGAAAGAAAAAAACAATACGTTCCCAAAGAATTCACAGATGTATCAAATACAGCAGCTTTAATAACAATTTATTTTTACTTAGACCCCATCCCTACAAGACTGTTCAAAGAATCCTTATCATTAATAAATGCTTTGATATTAAATATGATCATCCATCTATCCATTTTCTTCTGCTTACCCAAATCAGGGTCAAGGTAGCAGCAGGCTAAGCAGGGTATTCCAGAGTTCCTTTTCTGCAGCAATGATTTCTTTTTTTTTTTTCCCTTCCTTTCAAAATGAGCAGACGGACACGTCAGTGTGTTCATTTTATTTTGCTCGTTGTGCGTCATTAAAAACCAAATTCATTAAAGAGTTGAAGTTTGTTTTTTGTTTTTGTTTTTAAAACGAGTGTGTCGAATTGCTCCAAACACACAAACATCCATCTGAGCTGCAGCCCCACCCTACGGAGGCCCATCAGGGCCAAAGATGAACTCCAAGCCACCCAGCTCCATTTCCTCACATCTTTAGTGGCCTGGATGGGCTTCAGTACTGACCTCTACAACAAGTCATGTGACACTCGACAGCATAAAGTCCAAAATCTATAACTTCTTGTTCACGTCTGATCTGTGATTGGACGCTGGCTGAATCAACACATTTTTATTCTCCAAATTAAATCAACTTTTTGGTCCAATTACAGCAGCGAAAGTAAAACTTTGAATTTGAGATAAAGTAGAGTTCACCATGAAAATCATCTGAAATGTGACTTTAATTCACCAAAATAACAAAAACAAAAAACCAAACCCGAAACAAAACAAAAAACCCCTGAATTTATGTCCTGCTGTAGCTCTGAGGTCAAACTGCACCCCGGTCTGTCTACGAGGGGGCGGAGTCAGATTGTCCATGACAGTGAATAAACCTCAGGACTCGCTCCATTAAGAACCCGTCAGCACCTCAGATCCAGAGTTTGAATATTGCTAACCTACGATGCTACAGCGAGCTCGTTTCTGTTCTATTCTACACGACATCACTTCCTGCAGTGCGGTGGGACGTCAGTGGCTTCAGGTTTGAGTTTCACGGTAATTTAGAGCAGAGTTATTTAGTGCACGAACGAGTTTATGATAAGTGGAATCACATCAGAGAAAAGTGCACAACGCCTTTGGCTACAGAAGACCTCAAATGCCTAAATTAAAAAAAAAAAAAAATACTGGCAGCCGCCAGCGCTACCCCTCAGCCAGTAGATGCACTACGGTATAAATTTGAAAATCCTACATGGCCTCATTCGTGTTCACAAAGCTGGGTGTCCACACTATCCGCCTGGTTGGGTGACGACAATACCCCATCAGCCGTTTATGACTGAGGGGTAAAAATGCAATAAAGTAAAATTCATAATGCTTCAGTTTTCCTGTGGCTGCTTTTAAAGTGTCAGAATATTAAAAAAAAAAAAAAATAAAAAAAAAAACATTTGTTGGAGTCGTTTACAGCTCATTACAGCACTCAGGGTTTTACATCTAATTTACTCAGTCCATGAGAGCGGGAAAACATCCTCTGAATTAAAATAAATGAACTAAATCAAGTGAAATTTCAGTTTTAAGTGTATTAATGTGCCAGAATTTAAAGATAAACAATTTTATAGCATTAGGTTTGAATTCCTACCAGCTTCCCAATATCATTTTTTCCTGCATCATTATTATTGTAAATACGCCTATGAAAAGGAATAAAACCATTTATAAGATGTTCCTTTAATTTGGGCATTTTAAATCGCAAACATTTATCAAACATATGGTCCCAAATTTGGGGGAGAAAAAAAAAAAAAACAACCTTTGGTATGCATTAATGTGTTTTTATTCCATCTATTTTGGATCTCTCTGTTTTGGGAGAACTAGTTTCAGTTCTGTTCTTTTTAAAAATCCAATTTAAACCATCCTGAATTTAACTGACACACCTGAAAATAAAACACCTGCACAAACTCTTCGGTGCGCATTAATGTGCCAGAATTCAGTGAAAAAATAATTTGACTGAATTTTTTTGTTTTGGGGCCAAATCAGAGTTCCTGGTTTATTTTATTTCAGTCTTCATGAATCCCATTTTTACACCAGCTTTAATGATTAAAACTGCATGAACACACACATGTAAACGCATTTAAAAAAACAAAAAAAAAACAAAAAAACTTCACTTCATTTTGCTTTAACATTTATTTCCTAAAATCTTTTTTGTGCTTTTATTATGCCAAAATTAAAAAAAAACAAAAAACTATTCTTTCCTCTGCAGTTTTCAATAAATTCTGACAGTCAGTGCACACACGAGAGATTCAAACACGCGTTTTATCTGCTGTTTCTGAGTTTCTTTAATTTAAGCATTAAATGTCTTCCGTATCTGTGAGAGTCCTGCAGCGCCTCAAACTCAAAGAAACGATGAGAAAAACAAACGAAACGACGACAGAAACGTGACCTATGACCTTTCGGTTAGTGTGTGAACCACCAGAAAACGGGTGAAGCACACATGCCGGCATTAGAACGCGACACCGAGTGAGGAAACGTCAAAGCTACGCCACGAACCGAAGGAAACATGAGAAAGAAATGGCGAGTCTGAGGAGATGACGTCACGACATATGAGGGCGAGCAGACCGACTACGCGACAGGACGCAGGAAACGACGACAGAAACGTGACCTATGACCTTTCGGTTAGTGTGTGAACCACCAGAAAACGAGTGAAGCACACATGCCGGCATTAGAACACGACACCAAGCGAGGAAACGTCAAAGCTACGCCACGAACCGAAGGAAACATGAGAAAGAAATGGCGAGTCTGAGGAGAGGATGTCACGACGCATGAGGGCGAGCAGACTGACTACGCGACAGGATGCAGGAAGGCTACGCAACAGTAGAAAAATACACGTTACAAAGGTGAGAGCAAGCTTGCAGCCATTTTGGTGCTGAAGTTACAGGAAAGTCTAAACCCCCGTCCCCGTAAAGCTACGTTAGTGAGCATCGGGCGGACGCATCGTCACACGGCGTCAGGGAAACACATCGCAAATATTCAGTTCGGCCGCCTACAAGGGTTTTCAATTCAATTCTCACCGCCGCCGCCACTGTCACTGACAGATATGGAAAGTTACATTGCATCAAGCGGTTTACCCCATTGCTGGTGACAAATATACAACTAGCAGACAATTTTCATTATTTTCATCAACAAAATAGCAACCACAACTATTCTTCTTCCTCTGAAGTATGAAGAAGCTCAACCTCTGTGCAGACGACTCCTCCCACCGGGACTACGCCACCACTTTGTTGTCCTTCCTGTATGCCGACAGGTCGGCGAACTCCCGCCTGGCCTGGTTTCCTCTGTATCCTCCCCTGTAGCTGCCACCGCTGCCTCCCTGCGGCGGCCCAAAGGAGCCTCGGCTGGCTGGACGACCCCGACCCCTGTGGTAGCCCATGCCGCCGCAGCCACGGTAGCCTCCACATCCTCGGCCCGGATGGAGCGGGATGCCAAAGGTTTCAGTGTTCATCTGCCTCTCCTCTGCCCAAGTCTGTCTCCGCTCCCGCAGGAATCCCAAACCCAAATCCCAAACTTGTCGTAGTAGCAGTTGGGGCCGAGCGGGTCGCACTCGTCATTGGCGTTGCCCTCGCTGTTCTGAGTTTCCACGCCAGAGTCGCCTTTATCCTCACCATTCAGCACCTTCTCTGACTTCTCGTCACTGAGCTTCGGCTTGCTCTGGAACTCATGGTCGATCTCCTCCTTGTTGAACTGGGCATTGGTGCTTTCAAAGTCAAAGTCCTTCTCAAATTTCACAGGGCCGTCTCGGCGCACGTTGAAGCGCCCTCTGCCGCGGTGACCTCCTCCTCGGCCAGTGGACACAAGGAGGGCTGCCACCGACGCTCCAGCTAACCTTGTGTCCACGCCATCCTGCACGTGCTGCACCTTCTGGCTGCTCTGTCCTGAGGGGGCTGTGGGACTGTAAGTGGGGCTTCTGCGTCCCAGTTTGGGGGCCGGCGCAGCGGTGGTGGCAGCAGAGGGTGCGCCCGGGATGGCCTGGTCCAGGACGGGGCTCTTCCTCAGAGGGTGCTGGTTCGGCCGCCAGCAGCCAACCTGCGCCAGCACCAGCGGGATGCTGCTGAACTGACTGTAGGCGGGAACCGGAGCTCGGCTGAAGAGGCCATAGGAACCGGCAGACTGAAACGGGGTCGGATGAGGAGCTGGAGCTCATCGATGACTGGACGATGGTGGGGTCCTGGGGCAGCGAGCAGGTGGGTTTGAGCGGCTCGCACATGGTCAGGTCCTTGATGTCCCTGCCTCTGAAGATGATGTACTTGAAGGTGTCATCTCGAGGCAGGATAGGCTGGTTGGTGGGGCAGTCCTCTGTGCCAAAGGAGCGTCAAGTTCTCAGTGTCGATGGTGTAGAGGATGCCTTCGTAGCGGATCTCGGCCTTGGAGATCAGGCTGATCTTGCTGCCGAGGTAGGGCGTCCCGCCGCTCATGGTGCGGTCTGTGACTGGGCGCTGCTCATGGAGAAACAGACGGACGGCTAGTTTGAACCGCGCGTGGAACAGAAACAGTCCTCCGGGGCGTCTGTGTCGACTGATTCTGCTGCGCTCCGCCGCTACAAAATGGCTACCTCCTCCTCCATCTGAGGGTCTGCACAGGGGCAGCAATGATTTCAAGTTCCTCATGGGGGATCTAAAATCACTCTAGGACCAGACGAGTTGCTAGCTCTTTTAAAAGCGAAGTAGCAGTGATTATACTTCACGCTTCCTCTGGATCTCTGAGCTTCTCTGTCGCTAAGGCCCAGCCACATTACAAAGGGAACTCATTGTGTCTCTGTAGAAAGGGCCCGACACATACACACAGTGATGCGCTGAATGCTTGTTTATTTGTGTTTGGGATTAGTACTTTTGTGCCTTGTTGCTTTTGCAGCATTCCAGCTGCCGTGCCTGCTCTTCTTCTCCGCTCTCTCCTCCTCCCCTCTCCGGGCCCCGGCGACCTACTGAAATAGGGAAGGCATGATTAGATGAAGAATACCAGCCGGCGATCAGCCTTCCCTAGCACCGCCCCCTGAACCCGCTGCTCCACCCCTCCCCTGCAGCTGAGCCACAAACCACACCCCGCCATAGTCTCATTGTACCTTGTTCTTTTACTTACTACTTAGAGCTCATGACTGTAAGTGAGGGTTGAAAAGTAGATGAAAAGGTAAATTCAAAGCTTCGCCTTCCAGTTTAGCTATCTCTTCATCTTAATGGTCCAGTCCAATGCCTGCATTACCGCATGTGGCACTAGGCCACTGTTCAATCTCTGTATGACAGTTTGAGTTTTGGAGACATAAACCCTCTGTACTTTTAAGATAATACTTTCTTTTCTTTTTTTAAATAAAGCTGATAGTTTGGACTGGATCAGGTAATACAGTTTTATAGAATATCAAGTTTACCAGTAATGCAGAAAAGAGTCACTGATTCATCATGGTCCTCCAGTGCTGACTCACCTTTCTATTTATCTATTTTCCTTTTTGCTCCCTCTTTTCTCTCCCTCTGTCTGTGTGAATGTGTTTGTGTGTGAGAGCAGCTAACCATGCCTTTGTGTTTCAGGGTCAGGATTCCTCCTGACTTCCCACCCTTTGTTCCTGCGCAGCTGGAGGTGATGAGTGCACCTGTTTGTCATCATCTCATTCGGCTGCTGCTACTTAAGCTATGAGAAGACCTTCAATCAATGCCTGATCATTGAACTAACACCATTAGTGAAGTTGGCTCTCCTTTTGCTCCGTGACTGGCACTTACCTGTTTTTCCTCTGCGCAGAGAATCCTGGTGTGTTCCTGAGAGAGAATCTGCTGTCGAAAAAGCAGACTTTGGACTTGCTTGTTCGTGGACCCAAACCTTCACTAACTAGAAATCCTGAGGTTTTCTGACTCAGTGTTTCCTAGTTTTCAGACAACAAAGCCGCATGTCACGGGGAGGCCTGTGACCTCTAAGCATAATACAGTGTCTTTAATGTAGCTGTGTTGTGTGTATTGTGGTCACATTACTTCTAAAATCATGAAGATAGTTTGGTTGAGGTACTGGTTTTAAGACTGGTGTCTAATTTGTTTCTCACCTCTCTTCCAGACTGCACCTGACCTCCATCTAGTAAGAACCCAGGAACTGCCAAACCAGTCCAGGTCTTTTTGAACTCCTTTTATGGTGAAATTCCTGGAAGGGATGTGCCAATTGTGGTATGGAGGAGGGGGAGTTTGGTATGATGAAGGATCTGGTGATTTTAAACATTGAAAGAGTAGGGGCATTTTCTAAATATATTTATATTTAATGTTCCTGCTGTTAACTTATTACCAAGTTAACAGTATTATTTAAATGACAGATTGAGCACTGCTATAAATTAATTTAATCCTTAATTGATATTTAATAGTTGTTTCAAGGAGTAGGAGGAGCCACTGGCTTTATAGTCAGGAGTTGCAGCTCCTCTCGAGAACTAGTGTGTGCCAGGTCATGATGGTGAGCAGACCATAGTGGCTTACTGTCAAAGGTCCTCGTTAAAGGGGGTTTAGCCCAGTGTAGAGCTGTTTCTTGATTAGTTTAATTTAGTTTAGGATTATTCTCTTTAAGTTAGGATATGTTGTTTCTTTTGTTTTTGTAAAGTTTGTCTAGCTTGATTTTCTTCAGTTGACTCAACTAATCTGCACTGTAAATATGACACACTAAACCACTGTTTTGAAGAAAGGAATGAAAAAAAGACTGGACTGTTGACTTTTTGAACAGTTTATTTCTGCCTCCACCGCTTAGCCATCCTCAACCACACATATGCCTCAGATACTTCAAAAATAACCTTTCTTGTGGAATTGTTACATGGACATGCACTCCGGTGGGTGCAGGCAGTCCTTAACTCTCTCCCTGATCTTTCCAGTGTGGATTTGTGGAAGTGTGTTCAGCAAGGGCTCAAATCCTGACGCTGCAGCTCATAGAGTGTCTACATGATGGCAAGGTAAGAGGAGTGCAGCAGATTATTCTGTAAGCTTTTGGATTCTGGCTGAAGAAGCAGGTTGGGATGAAAAAGCCCTAGGGGGTG
>VUQS01042762.1:1988-12277 GCA_015108495.1 Heterochromis multidens
ACATTTAATAATTTCTTCTTTGTCTCGTTTGGGTCCCAGGTGGCGATATTAGCTAAGGAGTATCTACGCTCACTCACAGAACCAAAGGAAAAACCTGATAGCAAGAAGTCTACTGGCACTAAAAAGAACTGTGTAAGTCATTGTCTGCGTAAATATTGCTGCATCAATGAAGTTGTATTGGAGATCAATGGCCTCCTGTTTACTGTCTCTGCTTTAGTTCAGAATATGTTTTTATATCTAAAGTTCTGTGGTCAACTGATGATGATGTTGGAGGATGTAAAGTTCATACAGTGGCTTTGTTTTACTCAGGATGTCTCAAAGCCTGCCAAGAGGAAACAAACTGAATTGGTTATAGACACCAGCATAAGCTTGACGCCTCACAAAAAGCGTCGCACAGATTCGCCAGCCTCTTCAGCCTCAGACAGTCCTCGCCAGTCCAGATTCCGCCTCAAGCCTCAGACAAAAACCCCGACTAACACGGTCAGGATGAGTCCCCGCAAGACAAGTCAGCCTCTCGCTACCCCCAGCAGAGGAGAGAGTAAGCCAGAGACACCTAGGAGAAGTTCTAAAGTGCAAAAAACCAATGAGGATTGCGCTCCGAAGAAACAGAAGAAACGTGCAGGCAACAAAGATTCGCAGAGCGATGCTGACATGCTACACACAGTAGAGACTTGCAGCAGGACACAGGTAATGGAAATACGGCTTCTTCTGTGCTTTGGGATTGAACTAAAATGCACCATGACCTGTTAGTGGGGGAATACGGTAGCGAAGCCGCTGTCGAGGCCATTGGTCACTGGAAAATAAATCTGTTAAAATTCCCAAGACAAAAGATCTAAAAAGAATACCTGTGGGGGGAAAAAAGTATTTTTCAAGCCAGCCAGTGAGTGGCAGTATAAGTCTGAGTTTTAGGGCAGATTTGTATGTCTCATCAGCTGGTACAGTGTTTGTGTGTGTGTCTGTGTGTCTGTGTCTGTGTCCCTTGATGAATTTTAGTAACTTTGGTTATTCTGTAGTCTTTTAATTTGTCTAATAACTTTGTTTAAAAACCCAAAATAGCTTTAAAACTAACAGCTAGTGTGTCTGTGCAGCAGTATTGAAAGTCTAGCTGTAGGCATTATCAGAATGTGCTTTCATTAAAGTCCCCCCATCACTTTGCTATCTTGCATCTCCAACTTCCTTATTGTCCTCATGTTTCCTTCCTCCAGCAGCCAGTGTGTCTCAGGCCGCTCCATGTTCTTCAGTGCCACAGCAAACAGGACAGCTTGGAGGACTTCTCCACCCAGCTGTGGGCCTGTGCTTTCCAGCCGCTGCCGGATTCTGCTGGTATTACAGTGCATCACATTTAGCAAGGCAAACAAAGCCTAAATTATTGGATAAAGAGATTTGAAAAGCTTTTTTTTTTTTTTTTTGTTATATTAACAAGTTAAACATGGGATTAAACTCAGGCTCTTTTTCTTCATTAACAGGCAATGCTGGAGGAAGTCGTTTGGTCGCCACTTGCGGAGGAGACTCTATCTGTTTGATTGACTGTGAAATTGGGATGGTGATGAAGAAGTACAAAGTTCCTGGGGAGGTATGCTCCATTTATTCTGATTAGTCTGCAGTAGTTGGGTTTTAAAAATGGGAATTTTCTTTGTTTCTTGTGCTCAGACTTGTGGGATCCTTGATTTTTTTGCATACCTAATGTATTAATTGACCCTTTTCTGTGGATAAAAACTGTCTGATTATGTATGCATGAAACTGACCACTGTGTGTATGCTACTGTCCTTTACAACAGGAGTTCTTCTCCCTCTCCTGGTCCACAGTGTTGATGTCCAGGGGCGGCAAGGCTTCAGCTCGGCACTGCAGTATTCTCGCAGCTGGCGGGAAGAGAGGAGTCGTCAAATTGATTCATCCCAGAAACAACGTGGCCTACGGAGAGTTCAGAGCCAGCCGAAAGGCGCTGTCTGTCCTCCGTTTTAACCATCAACAGGGAAACTTCCTCTTCAGTGAGTAGTTAGTTACACAAGTTTCTTCTACAGTGCACCAGATAACCATATTAGCTGGTAAGATGTTTAAAAATGGGGAACATAAAGTCCTGACTGAGAATCAGATGGTTTGTAAATAAACTAGAAGTTAAGCTTAAACTTAAGAGAAAACAAATAAATGACAAGATGATTACTCATTTCCCATGTCTCTTGTGAACATTCACCATAGTTTAAATATCAATTTCTGCTTCAGCTTTGATCTGATGTAGTGTAATTGCACAGTTTTCATGTCCAGTTAGGAATTATTACCACCTCTTTGGATGTTAGCTGGACTGTTGTCTGCTCATGTATTTCCCCTTTGTCAGATGTTATTTTTTTAAGCTTTGATAGGGATTTGATGACATTCGTAATCAGAGCAATATCACTTTGTATAACTATATGTGCTCTTCAAGTAGTGTCTATCTAAAGCATACATTTATTCTTTGTCATGCCTGCTGTTAACTCCTCATATCTCACAGACATTGCTTTATAATAGGAGGTTTTTTTTGTTTTTTTTTACATGGCTATGTTTGCTCTTGTTTTAACTGGTTTACTTGTATAATAACATCACAAAACTTCTGTCTTGTAGCGGGCTCATATGACAACAAGATCACGATGTGGGATATCGGTGGGGTGGACAGCCAGTACAACTTCAAAGTTGTGTGAGTCTTTCTGCCAGGAAAAGTGTTTGCAGTGCAATTTCTAAGCCAGGCAGCATTTTGAACAGAAATGAGGGATCACATCTGTTGTACTGACTTTTGGCTTCATTAAGTTCAGTCTGTGTTGACACAAAGAGGAAAGAGGTTCAGAGTGTGATATTGAGAATATTTTTTTTCTGTGCTGTTTGACCCTCCAGTCAGCTGCTGGTGTTAGAGATCGGTGCCACCCCTCTGCATATCTGCCTGCCCCCCACTACTCCCAGTGCACACCTTCTCACTGCCTGTGAGGACGGCTTGCACTGCTACAACACACAACTCGGTACCAACAACAGCAATAAGAGGTGAGAATCACACGGTGTGTGTGCGCTTGTGTTTGTGTTTTGAATCTGTTCTCACTCTACCTTATTCTGGTAACAGTCAGTGACCTAGACTATACTGGCTCCTTCACTACATCTGTTCACTGATGTTTTAAGCAGAAAACTATGAATACAGTCATATGTGGCCCAACAAGAAGCACTTAAGGTTTTTCTTCTTGGTAGGTCAAAGGAAATGGAGATAACTTTCCCCATATATAAGAAGGAAGACAAAGACCATGACTACCACACCATAGATGGCCTGAGTTTTCTTAATGATGACATAGTTGGTAAGTGTACCACAGTACCACTGTAATCTTATTTACAGTGCCTATAAGTATATGCCACCCTCAGCTGGAAACATTGAGTCATACTGGATATAATTAGGCCTTTCAGTGATGCTTGGCATTGGCAGTCATTGTCAGTCACTCCAGTTTGGTCCTGACTTCATGTAAGTTTGTGAGGAACTGACTCTGGTCGTCACATGATGGCGCTGTATGACCCTGCCATTAAAGCAATAACTCCCTATGAACCATACATTTAGTTCCATAAGTTTTTGGACAATGAAACATTTTATGTAATTTTGCCTCTGCACACCACCACAGTGGATTTAAAGCAATATGTGATTTAAGTGCAGGCTTTCAGCTTTAATTCAAGGTTTTTTAACAGCCATTTTTTCACACAGGTCCCTATTTTAAAAAGTAATAAGACAAAAAAACATTTTTAAATATAAGGATTGTTTTTAGTACTTGGATGTCTGACTTATAAACTTCACCAAATGCTGCTTCTCCTCCTTCGAGATGCTCTGCTAGGCCTCTGCAGCCACCTTCAGTTGCTGCTTGTTTGTGTGTCTCTCTGCCTTCAGCAACTGAAAAGCATGCTCTGTTAGGCTGAGATCAGGTGACTGACTTTGGCCATTGAAGAATATCACATTTCTTTGCCTTGAGAAACTCTTGGGTTGCTTGTGCAGTGTGCTTTGGGTCATTATCTATTTGAACTGTGAAGCTCTGTCTGATCAGTTTTGCAGCATTTGTCTGAATCTGATCAAAGTGTATCCCTGTACACTTCACACTTCTTAGATGTTTTCTGGCAAAGTCTAATCTCATCTTCTTGTTCTTGAGTGTAACCAGTGGTTTGCACCTTTTTGTAAATCCTCTAATTACTTTTTATGAAGGTATCTCTTGATTGTAGACTTTGACAGTGATACGCCTGTCTGCCTCCTCGAGACTAGGCATATTGTTGACTTGGGTAGATGTTGTGAAGGGTTTTTCTCTAACCAAGAAAAGAATTCTGTAATCATCCACTTTAGTTGTCTTCTATGGTCTTTCAGACCTTTTGGTGTCAGTGCATTCCTTCTTTTTAAGAATGTACTTTGAAAGTTTTTTCCTACCTCTGATAGGTTTATTTGGGTTTTTCAGACTAATGATGGCCTCCTTTACTTGCATCGACATTTCATTGGTCCTCATATTGAGAGTTCCAGTGAAAAGATACTAAATGCAAGTTCAGCACTTGCAGTCTTTTAACTGCTTCATTTGTCATGGAATAATGAGGGAACAGGCCTCACCTGGCCATGGAATTGCTTGTCAATCTATTAACTATGTATGAAAAGTGTGTGTACTTCAATCATGTTGATCGGTCACAATGGATGGCTGCTCCTCCCTGAGCAGGTTTCTTCCTGTTAAAAGGAAGTTTTTCCTTCCCACTGTCACCAAGTGCTTATTCATAGGCGGTTGTGTGATTGTTAGGGTTTCTTGCTAATATTGTAGGGTCTTTACCTTACAATACTTCAAAAGTGCTTTGAGGCGACTGTTGTTGTGAATTGGTGCTACATAAATAAAATCATCTGTGGTGGTGTACAAAGGCAAAATGAAAAAAAAAATGTGTAGTGCTTTATTAATTTCAGTCTTAAACTGACATTAAATCAAAAGGATCATGTCATTAGC
This sequence comes from Heterochromis multidens, assembly GCA_015108495.1. Lineage (NCBI taxonomy): Eukaryota > Metazoa > Chordata > Actinopteri > Cichliformes > Cichlidae > Heterochromis > Heterochromis multidens. The sequence goes on from VUQS01042762.1 coordinate 6,950, forward strand.
TTTTAATATAAATGCAAATATTTGCCCCCAGCTACCCCTTCTTCAAAACACGTTCTTAATTTGTTTCTTTTTCTTTTTTCTCGTCTTTTGCATTCATGGTCCTTTATGGTAGCATCCAAGAACTACATGTATGGTTGCATTTACCTGTGGAGCTGGAGCAGGACTAAGGTTCAGTGGCCTTCCAAGAAGAACAAAGAAGTGTGTGCTGTGGTTCTGGCTGAGCTGCAGTGGGTCAACACTGAGATTCCTTACCTGGCTCTCAACACCTGTCCTGGTAAGTGCACCTCATCTCATCTCAGTGATGCATTTAACATTTTGTCTTCATTTTCAAGTCCTCATCAGTGTAGACAAGGTCAGTAAGCTTTGTCAGATTGGATAGGAACTGCCATCTTCGGGTCTCAATATACTTATACTTAGCTACTTAGTTTGGAAAAACTGCTATAGTGCTTTGAGCAAGAACATCACAGATTCTCAGATTGTTGTGTGTGATTGTGTGTTTTGATTCCTCTCCTTAGGTCAAGCCTACATAGTGTGTGGTGATGACAAAGGCAAGATATGGACATACCACATCACCAACCTTCAGAAAAACCGTTTCCACACTGGGAGACCTATACTGCCCGCTGAGGTATCAGTTTTTTCAGAGTGTAGCTTTCTTTTGCAATTCTAGTTTCAAACACAAATTATTGGAGAAATATATATTTTTTTTATTATTAAGAAGTAGTCGTATCAGTGAGGTAGCTGTAGTCAGACTAAACAAACCCCCAGATCAGTGAACAGTAAAGTCACTCTATTCTAATCATCACCAGTTCATTATTTTGTTCATACAGAAATACATGTGCTTTATTTAAAATACACACAGCAACCTTATAATGGATAAAGGATAATTTCCTCTGCATCTCTGACTACTTCAAATGCATGCAGCCACCATATATTAGACAGAACTGAGCTGTTTAGTCAGTTTTAGTTTCATTTTGGATGGTTATACAATGACCTTCTTGTAGGTCTAACACACAACCAGGATTATCATGCACAGCAGTCGTTGCCTGCACAGACTTTGAAGATGAAGTGAAGGATGTCTACATTTTAACAACTCTAGATTGTAATAACATAAATGTCACTACCCATCTTCACTCTTTAAAGAGTTCAGTTTACTTGCCTCTTTCAGCCTGCACATGAAATGTAGAGCCTAATAATTTGCGACTTCTGAAATTTCACATCAACCATCTAATGAGACTCCACTTCAGATGTGTTTTGCGTTACTGTCTGCTCAGCAGCTAACGTGTTGTTTGTTTTTGGCAGGTGCTGGAGTGGCCGACCCCAGTGAGGAATGGCCTCAGTCAGGTAGAGGGCCCCTCCATCAACAGCGTAGCAATGGACCCTGAGCTGCGCTATCTAGTTGCCCTCAGTGACAAGAATATGGTGATAGTATGGAAGAGAGAGGAGTCATCCTGAGCATCATGGGCTGTACAGCCACATGAATGGAAACCGTTCAAGCACCTACAGTTTATTTGGATATAATCAGTATTTTTGTCAAAAAGCTGAGTGTGACACATCAAGGACTGAAAATGTGCATTCCCGTCAGAGTGCACGAACAATCTGATATCCCCGTGTTGGTGCTGTTCCCAAATCATCATCATAATGTTGGTCCAGGAGCAACATTGCAACTGACCAATGACATTGTCTGAGCAATCAACATTAAAATGGTCACTTGCAAACCAACATGAGTAACGTAAATTTGGCTAACAACAAACCTAACTTGATAATATATTTGTTATATTGTATAAATTAATAAAGAAAACAATTTTTCCTCACATTGCAAAGCTGTGACATCACAACAGTGTGATTGGTCAGTTGCAATGTTGATCCTGGACTGACATTATTATGATAATTCAGGAACACCACCAACACGGGGATATCAGATATACCCAGACTGCACAGCCATAATTTGTGTGAGTGATGCCACATCAGCATCTAAAAGCTTCACAGACTGAAGAAAAAAGAACACTTCATTTTTTTTTTTACATGACATGTGTAATATATGGAGTGACGTGTAATATATGGCATAAAACTGTCATATGCAGATGTTTGTTTGTTTTTTTAACTTAAAGTTGCTGCTGTTATGATTAGTAGACATAGTTTATCTGCTGATTTGTTCAAAATGGACAGAAACGGCTACATTGTCTACGTGATTACAATAATACACCGTGGACTTCAAAATTCAGCTGATATTTGAGTTTCTCTTGTTTTGAGGCCCTGGCACAGTTTCACAGTTTGGATATGCAAAGTTTACTTCAGTGTAAAAGTAAAAAGCTACTCCAACATTAACAAACCCATTTAGGTGGTTTAACTTCAACCTGGATTGGTTAAAGCTACTCTAATCTTTTGTTTTTGTTAAAGCAGTGGAGCAGATCTGTGTGTAATGCGAGAACAGTCAGAGAATTAGTGTCAAAGAATTACTCCTAACTTTAATGGAGCTTTAAGTATTTTTCAGCTCATTGTTGCGATAAGGTCTCACCCCTTCCATCAGCCTTGTTTCCACCAGCACACAGCTGATTTTAGTAGAGAAAAAACTCTTGTAACACACAGCATCATGACTCCACATAATTGCTAAGACTGCTCGGTGTCTGCAGGATGTTTTAAAGGCAGCATTTTCCCCACACTCACTATAACAAACTTCACATTTCAAATTAAGTCAGTTAATTCAGATTTAATGTGTTAAACTGATATTCATGAAGTCTATAGCTTACTTCTTTTTGGAATATATGCTTTGTATAATTTTTGAATAACTATGTGAATGAAGTTTGTCTTTTGTTTCAAGGCCAGGATTGGATTTTACTTCCTTGTTCTACTTTGTAATGTTCAGATAACATTAAAGAGTTCACATGCTGCAGTATTTACTTTTCTAAATAATGCTCTTGTAATTGTGCAACCCAACACGTTTTTATGCTTTAAAGCTGGAAGTGGACTATTCTTATTTAATTAAAGACATTTTTTAACTTGCTTTTGACTTCTGTGTGCATTCTGTTGTTTGATCAAATGTCTGGATCCTAAAAAATGCAGCAAATATATTAATAGCTTTTTTATTTTCTATTGTACCTGGTACTGATTTTTCTCATTTTAACCACTTGGTGGCTGGAATGGTTAGTTTTTCCTGAGCTCTACAAAGTAAAGTGCATTCCTTGGAATTCATTCACTTGGAAGGCTGCTTGCTACCCACTCTGTGCAGTATTGTATATGCTTAAATGTACTGGAACGTTTAAGAATAAAGGGCTATATTTATCAAGTATTATCTATATAGCACACCACATTATTGGGCAGGATGGTAGATGATGTTATAAAGTAACTTTCCTAGAGAACTGCCTGTTGGATTGCTAAAAAGACATAACATTCTCTATGTTCTCCCAACAAAAACTGGCACAATAAGTTAACAGATGAGCATCTAAATTAGCCAGAAGATTGACTATTGGGTTAGAGCACAGATATGTTTAGGAGGAAAAGGCTCCAAAGTCAGATGAAAAGAACCACTCCAGCTGTTACGGACAGAGGAGGATGAGCATTCCTTGAGCTTGTGTTGCAGGGAATATTCAAATATCGACAAATGGATTAAATTATAGCAGCAAATTCTAGAAGCAAACATCGCAGTATCTTTAAAAGACAGACAGATGAAAAGAGGATGACTTCTACAAGAACATAATGCCTCAAAAATCCACAGTGGACTACCTCAGAATGTGCGAGATGAAGCCTTTGTCACAGGCCTCTCAAAAACCAAACCTGAACATCGCAGAAAATCTCTGAAAGATGGTCTTAAAAATCTCTTGGGAACCAGAGAATTGGTATGAAGAACGGCTGAAAATCTAAACAAGAAAAGACTTGCTGCTACAAAAAGCCTTTAAAAGTTGTTATACTCCAAAAAACAAGTTTTCCTAAGCAGGCTTACCCGACCATGCAGGGTGTTTTTTCTAAGAGTGCGGTTTAGATTTCTCCAAGCACAAGGAAAAAATGCACTTTTGTAAATTTTATTCAGCCACAGTTCATGTAATGCTATGGCACAGCAGAACGAGACCAATTCTCTTCAATTTCTATGTTTCTCTTCTAGCCATCTCCCTAACATTAACAAGCTGATATTATCCTAACAGAGCACTTCACTCTCAGACTGCTGGCTTACTTGTGGTTCCTAGAGTTTTTCAAAGAGTTTTTCAAAATTGGAGGCAGAGCCTTCAGCTTTCAGGCCCCTCTTCTGTGGAACCAGCTCCCAGTTTGGATTCGGGAGACAGACACCCTCTCTACTTTTAAGGTTAGGCTTAAAACTTTCCTTTTTTAATAAGCTTGTTTTTTTTAGGGCTGGATCAGGTGCTTCTGAATCCTCCCTTAGTTACGCTGCAATAGGCTTAGACTGATGGTTTCTTCTTCAACCATCTTTTTTCACTCTCTATGTGTTTATACACCACTTTGCATTTAATTGTTAGTTATTATTTATCTCTGCCTCTCTCTCCTATAGTTTTCCTTTTGTCCTGTCTCTGCTCTCTTCTCTTTCTCCTCTTCCCCAACCGGTCACGGCAGATAGCTGCTCCTCCCTGAGCCTGGTTCTTACTGAGGTTCCGTCCTGTTAAAAGGGAGTTTTTCCTTCCCACTATCCCCAAGTGCTTTATCAATAGGGGGTTGTCTGATTGTCCTTGAGGCGGCTATTGTTGCGAATTGGCACTATATAAATAAAATAGAATTGAATTATTAAGAAGTGTCACCTCACAAGTGGTTTCAAATATATAAATCTGCACAAGGATGACAATTCAGATTAGAACCAATTTTCTATTATTCTTAACATTTATTTAACCAGGAAGTGAAGCTTGTTAGCTTGTAAGTTTTGTTTTTTGTTTTTTTCCAGATCAGAACCGACACCTAACACTCAATCACATGGTAGCTCCCAACCCTGGGCTCTGTCCTCAAAACTCTGCAGCAAAAGATAGGAAATTAAGAAAAGCAAAAAGTGTCTTATTTAATTGCTGTTCCTAAGCTCTCTTGATGCATGCTCAATAATCCAGGTAAAAGAATCCCAAAAAGCTGAATCTGTTCATCTGGACGTAGCGTTTTCAGTGGGAGAAACGTTTCGTCACCTCTGGTGACTTCTTCAGTCTCAGCTGACTGCAGGTTTCCAACCTTATAAACATTACATTTGAATAATGACCGAAAACCAGCACCACTGACTAACAATGGGCCATGAGTACCATTCACAGAGATTGGGGAATGGCTGCAATCACAGCATTGTAAGATGGTGACAGATGTACCCTTAGGCCCCCTCCTCGGTTCAGAGATGGTCTTTCCCTTTTCACG
>VUQS01042767.1:5615-21796 GCA_015108495.1 Heterochromis multidens
GTGTTGTGTTTTTTATTTTTTTTTTTGTTTTTTTTTTTTTTTTTTTTTTTTTATGGTGATGTGACTTTCTCTTGGTTTTGTTTGTACTTCTTTTATAACAGCTGACATAAACTTATTTCTAGTTTTGCTGAGTCTTCTCTGTGTCCATTGCAAAGCAGAGTCTGAAAGTGAATTATTATGCATTCTGGTCACGTGCTTTATTGCAGGCAGAAATCTAGCTCATTAAAATCAAACTTATGGGAAATGAAATTTACATTTGAGCTCAAAAAACATACAGAAAGGTTACAAGCCTCTGTTCTGTATTTAGAATTCTAAGAAAAATACTTCCAAAAATGATCATTTTGCCAGAAAATAAGAATTTAGGCTAATTGTAAGTACATGGATTATTCATTTATATTTTTCTCTTACCCAAGATCATTGTGAGAAGTGCAATTCTTGTTGTCAGGGATGACTTTGCACAAGTACTGTTAATAGTTAATTGGGAATTTTAACCCTGGCTACCAACCCATGCAATGGATGCATTAGTACTGAATAGTTTTAGCATAGGCTGCAGGTTGTAGTTGAGAATGCAATATTTACTGTAGTGATTTGGACAAATCAGGTTCCTTCAGATTTATTTCAGAGGACTCCAATAGTTTAATGACTTAGTGGTTCAAAATGGAAACTTGCTAGGTGTAGATGGTAATGTCACATGGTGTAGAAATGTCATTTTGCTTGGTTGTTAAACATCTAGAGGTGAGGGGTTTATGAACTTGCCAGGGCAGAAATCACAGGGTTCAGAGTAATGTCAGGAGATAATAATGCCTTGATTACACTGTTGCAGACACTGACTTGGACAGCTGGAGACACGACGGTCAAGTAGTCATTCCTGTTATACTTCTCTTAAGTCTGTGTATTTGGTGCATTGTAATGTAAATTCTGTGGACAAGCCCCCATGGTCACACAAAAAAAAGGCAGGCGCACACACATCTGCACAGTTGCGCTTGTCCTCTGATGATAAAATTTACATCACTTGGACCCCAGCAGACTTTCAGATGCAGAAAGAATCGAGGCTTACGGGTTTGTTTAGCACAACCAATGATCTGGTGGTTCAATATCTTGGATAACTTTCCACTAATGCTTTTATACTGACTGAAATCTGATAGTATTGGGAGATATGAATGCTGGGCTGTGACGTGTAGCACACTGGCCACTAATGAGGTCTAGCTTCATGTGAGGGAAATGGAGGTTTTTAAAGCAGCAGTCTGATGTAAGGCAAAGCAACAACTGTTCAGACATGCAGGTGAGAAATAACGTGTTAAACAGTGTGTCATGTATCGTTCTAGAAACTCTGGGTTTCAATAGTCCTCGTAATCTGTCACTTGAAGATTTGAAGGAACTCGATGCTCTATCACACCTCCAACATATGGTGGCAGTAAATCAGCTTCTGTAGTCAGGACTGATGTGTCGAATGAGGCAAAACACCACTGTGTTAGCCCCATTAGATTTTTCTTAGTCCCTGTGATTCCTCAAATGGATGCTGCCTCTGAGTATCGTGGTTTATGGTTTGAGTTTGAGCCAGGGGTGAAGCATGGTGAGGATGGAGAGAACAGAGGAGGCCAGGCCACAGGCCCCAACAAAGCCTGGCCCTGTAGGGTAAATCCCCAACCGGTCCAGTGGGATGAAGATATCACAACTGTTCTTCACCAGGTCCAGCAGTAGTGGTGGGTTGCTGTACAGGACAGTCACCACCAGATGGAGCTGTCTGTAGAGCCAGCCAAAATTCATGGCTTGTGTGGCAGGTAAGGAGGGAGAGGAAAGGTGATCAGTTGGCAGAGGGATGCTGGGGGAGGATGAGGCTGGCCATTTTGTGGTTCTGGAACGTGCTTCACGCTCCATGAGGAGATGGAGCTCATAGGCATCTCGGGTCAGGTTCAGGATCAAAGCAAAGAGGTAGTACCTGTAGAGTTTGACCACATAGTTTGTGTTAACTAAATTTTAATCCCACACTTCAGTTTCCTGCAATCACTAAGAAGCACTAAAAGATGGTGATGAACATGATTATTTTGTGACCCTGATATGAAAATGACTATAGCACTCAGTTCTAATCATACTTTGAGTGCATATGTATCATTTTGTTATTCAGACTTCTACATGCACCCTGTGGGTCATCAGGCACATCAACTCTCAGGACTTTTGCACCAGAAGAATCATCAAACATGATACCATTAGTCTGTTAGCTCTGGTTTTATGCATGTCAGGTTTAAACCGGTATTGCAAGAAAAACAAAACTGAGCTGTTGTGTCCTCTAGAAATTGGTTCACTATCACTAGAGGTAAGTGGACTGGTATTTATACAGAACTTTTCTATTCTTACTGAGCACTCAAAGTACTTTTAAACTAAAAGCCACAGTAACACTTTCACAAAGGAATTTGCAGTGTATTCATATACACTTAAGTGCTGTGTTTGACATGCAGACTAAAGGAGCTGAGAATCAAACCCTGAATCATGATCACTGATCTAAAACATGATTTTACCAACAAATTACTTGGAACTCATGATTGAATGCACATGATTAACTGGATTAAGCCTGCCACTTCTAATCAAGACAAAAGGCCCAACAAATGCACCCTGTGTTAGTTATGCTATTTGTTATTTACCATGCTGTCTTCTGCTTATATCATAGGTTGTCAGGTCACTATTGTTGTGGCTGTGTTGTCATTCAGTTGCTCCCTCCAATGACTCTTGTCCTGAACATTACCTGGTTAGTCAGTTATGTCAGCAGGAGTGAACTTCATGGCATCCTTGTTTTATAGCAGGGATGCCAAACTCATTTTACATCGTAGGCCACATACAGCCAACTTTGACCTTAAGTGGGCCAGACCAGTGAGAGCCCCCTTTCTGTCAGTGTAAAGAAGTTTAATCACACATTGAATCCCTGATATATCTTCATATAAGAAAAAAGAATGCAATTTTTTTTTTTTTACTGTGGACCCACTATAAAAAAAAAAAAAGAAATTTTTATAGTAGATAGTGAAAAAACAAACTTTTGTGTCATTTAAATGTTTATCTATTACTTAGTTACTTTAGTGTAGCATGAATGGTCATGGGGGAGGTCTTTATCAGTAGGAAAAGCTGCAAAACTTAGGAAAATACAGTGAGAAGTCCAAAATTAATGTCCTCCTTTACATTTTCTAGTGGGCTGGTTTGCAGTCTTTGGCGGGCCGATTCTGGCCCCCGGGCCTTATGTTTGATACCCCTGTTCTGTAGCCTCAGTGAGCTTGGCATAACTGCACGCTCTTAAAAAAGGTTTTTCAGAAAGCTGAATAAGCTACAGTTGTAATCCAAGACATCCAAAGGAGCAGAGACTGACTGGGGAGGCAGCTGAATGACATCAAGGACTTTGTTTCAGGCCCTCAGTGGACTGGTCAGGGCTGGCTGATTAGCTGGTAAATGAACTTTAAAGAAAAAGTATGTACATATAACGTGACCTGTACAGAAGCGTGAGACTGTGAAAACACCCAGTTCTCTATGCATTTGTTACTAAAACATAAGCAAAGTAAAGCCAAAAAAGAACCTCACACACCTGAAAGATCTCTGACTCCACTTATGCTGGTCCAGTTTGGAGATGAGACCAGTTTTTCCTGCCCACAGCACATTATCACAGGCAAAGTACATGGCTCTGTTAAGGTGGCTGATGGTCAGGCAGAGCCTCAACACACTGTCAGAAAGGTGTATGCCCCTTTTGGCGGCCTCCAGTGCCTCCACAGAGTTTCCCAAGCGCAGCACTGTGGAAGAACAAAAATCAGTCACACTTAAGCTCTTTGGTACATGAAAAACGACTCAGACTGGCTGTTTCACTCACATTTTCTTGTCAGACTCATGTGTGCTTCCAGCTGACTGACAGTTCTGCGGACCTCAGCTGCTGCCCCATGCTTGTGCAGAGTGTATCCCAGCAACGTGCACGCATACTGCGCAGCCCTGTAAACAACAGACCCATTTCATGAAGAAGCATAAGGAAAGCTGGGCCTCACTGAAGAGAAAACGGTTCAAATCAGCTTAACAGACTAAACAGGGATTCAACTGTTTGAAAACTTCATCTTATGGATGACTTTGTACTGGGGGAGCTGGCAGGTCAAGCCAGTTTAATGTCAGCGCAGCACAGACAGCTCCTCTTAATGTGCGGATGAAACTAGTTCCGCTTCAAACACGGAAATCAGAGAAGCTCCAGCCGACAGTTTTATCACACTAGCAGAAATGAAGCCAACAAGCACAATGAATCCAGCGTCTGAATCTAAAGTAACTTGTCAAACGTCTTCCGTACTGTTAATAACGTCAGTAACGTCACCTGATAACTCTCTCCTTGGCTTGGCTCTGGGCATTAAAGCGAACCCAAGAGTCCATGCTTGCTCGCTGCTCTCGGCCTGTAACAGCTGCTCGGTTAGCTGTCAAACTGCTGCCTCAGCTTTCAATGATTTACTGAAGTTGTTTGTTAAGAGATTTTCAATCCCAGAAGAGCTCCTCCATCTATTTTTAACCTCGCTTTCTACGCTTAACGGTCCGAGGAGAGAAAAAGAGGGTCAATCCGGTACTTCTAGTTCTTCTTCTTTGATTTTGCTGGTGCTTGGCAAACCAGCAAAGGTCCGTTGCCGCCGCCTGCGGGACCGGAGTTTGAAACCAGCTCAGCAGACCAAAAGAAATCATTTCCCACGATTATAACCTGTTTTCTTCGAAAACTAAATGAAATTTCTGTAAATTTGACTTGCTTTATCTTCAAGGGTATTCCCTATATTACAGAAACACATGCTGAATTTTTTACATATTCTTATCTGAGAATTATTAGGGGCTTCCAAGGGTCGACTTCTTCCTCGGTTGGCGTTATGGATGGGCCTCGGGGGTCCAGGCTCGCCCAGTAAAGTCACTATGGCCCCTCAGCTCAATTCTACTGATACACTTTGGCTATTAGTTACACTAATTCATACAATTTAGTAATTAAAACCTTAAACACCCATATGCTAATAAGTTACTGCAGTGCAAACTTAGTTTAATTATTCGGCTCACTTTAGTGTTTTTGACACTTCAAAAACATACCTCATCTCCTGATGCATTTACCTGTCCAAGCCTACACAGGTGTGCCCAGCATTTTCTCTCTCAGCACAGGAACCAGAGGAGGATTTAGCCTGAAGACTCTGCAGTGAGATAGCACCCTGACCCTGAGACTGCTGCCTGAGTTTTTCAAGCTTTACTTGCTTCTTGTTATTAATAAACCAAACATTAAGCTTCCCAATGGGCTGGTCTTTGTAAAAAAAAATAAATAAATAAATAAAAATATAAATGTGGTGCTTGAATATGAATCATTTATGTAGCTGTTTTAATCCATAGCTAAAATTGTTCCTTCTAAATTCAGCCAACCATTTTCTCCCCTTAGTGTCAGTGAGATAACTATACATGTACTCTGATCTCTGACTGTGCAGCACAGCACACAGCAGCTGTATATAGAGACTGTATACAAGGATAACAGCAGGGAAAGGGCACACAAAACTGGTGTAACATGCTGTTCACTTTCCTAGTTTATTAGAGATTTACATGATGAATTTGTTGTGGTAACTAAGTGCAGGATAAAAGACAAAGCATACATAAAACAAATGTGTTTATGTGTGAAAAAACAGAAATGTGTTAAACAAATATGCATTAATAGCTTACCACAAAAGTGCCTTATAACAAAAGGTGTCTTATAATGCCTGTTAAAAACACGGCTGGTCACACATGATACACACTCATCTGTGTTTTAATACAACCTGAAACTTGTTAATGATCTAATTTTACAGCAGATTTCTCAACATGCAGGACAGAGAAATTCCTGCCTGTCACACAAACAGTGGATAATGTATTCACTTAGAATTGGAATATTTCATGTTTAAACTATTAAGTGAGCAATATATTTCCTATGCAAGCACACTTCTCATGCTAATGCACTGAGTCGTTATATTATATATACTATATACTATACATCAGCTCGCAACACTGTCACCTGTCAGACTTCTTCTGTCCTGCCTGAGACTCTTAAAATTACTTTCAGTCTAAGTTATCATGGGATTACTGAAACCACAATGAGGAGAAACTGGTAGGTAGAAAGTAATTCATTTTGAAATATTTATTCTATTCCATCAAAATATAACAATAAATATGTAGTTGGGACAGCTATTGATTAGCATACAATGTTTTTAAAAAACAAAATTAACAACAGCAGCATCCTCTGTCTATGTTAATACAAGCTTAAATATGTGAATACGGCAGGTTAGGCTTGTTAACATTAATCCTTTAATATTGTACTTATAAATATATATGCACGCAGACTGCTTCTACAAACATTTATTAAAGAATGGGTCGCTCTCAGGAGCTCAGTGAATTCCAGAGTGGTACCGTGATAGGATGCCACCTGTGCAACAGCTTCAGTCGTGAAATTTCCTCGCTGCTAAATATTCTACAGTCAACTGTTAGTGGTGTTATAACAAAGTGGAAGCGATTGGAAATGACAGCAACTCAGCCACAAAGTGGTAGGACACATAAAATCACAGAGCGGGGTCAGCAGATGCTGAGGTGCATAGTGCGCAGAGGTTGCCAACATTCTGCAGTCAATAGCTACAGACCTCCAAACTTCATGTGGCCTTCAGATTAGCTCAAGAACAGTGCGTAGAGAGCTTCATGGAATGGGTCTCCATGGCCGAGCAGCTGCATCCAAGCCTTACATCACCAAGCACAATGCAAAGCGTCGGATGTAGTGGTGTAAAGCACGCCACCACTGGACTCTAGAGCAGTGGAGACGTGTTCTCTGGAGTGACGAATCACACTTCTCCATCTGGCAATCCGATGGACGAAGTCTACATGAACCACGTGACAACTCCCGCTTTCTGAACCCCTGCCGACAGTACTCTCAGTTCAAGGGCTCTACTTCAATACTACCATTCACGCGACGTTCCCCGAAGCTTCCCCGGACCTTCAGTTTCACCGAATAGATTCACACTATTCTCAGTGTCAGCTACTTATGGTGCTGTTCCCCTTTTCCCTCTCACCACCACTGTCCTCGGAAGGGGCTCCAGCTGTTACTGCTCTCTGGAAGTTTAGTTGTGTTAACCGGTATTACAAGTGTAACACGAACATTTTTATTTCTGTGTTTCCTCTACAATGACTGGAGGAAGAAACTGAGTTGGGACAAACAGTGGCCCAAAAAGGATGCGCAGAACAAAAATAATGATGTCAGTTACCTACAGTCACCCTATGGTGAACTAACCAACAATCATCAGCAATTTTGAACAAGTCACACATTTTCAAATGGAATTTCCTGAACAACCAACACCATCTCTAAAACAGACAAAGAGAAAAAGTTTTTGTTTAAACAACATTTTTACAAAAATAGTATTTTACTACTTGCAGCTCATTAAAGTCTGTGTTTGCAACAGATATTTTTCTGTTTAGTCAGTCATCAAATTCTTGCAGATTCACAAACCCTTTCTTAATAGGCCTGCTCTGCACAAATCCCCTTTGGGGGTTGCGTAAGGAAGGCATCCCGTGTGAAACTCTGCCAAATCAAACATGCAGTGCTACCCACTGTGGCAACCCCTTGTGGTAAGGAAGCAACTGAAAATAGCACCATTTACCTTTACGTTTCTGTAAACGTGTGTCCCAGTTCTATCCAACTCAACACAAATTTGAATAAATGCAAGTGCAGTATTTCTATAATTTCTATAAAAGATGTGAATGTATTTGTCACTAACAGGTGTTCAGATGTAGCACTCATCACATGACTAATCACCCAACAATAGTTATGATATGACAACACGTTTATTTAGTAGCACAGTGTGGCTATGACAATGCTGCTCAAGTCAAAGAATTACTGTTGACAAATAATTTACCAAATTATATTCCAAGGTGGGTAGGTAAGATCTATTAAACAAAACAGTTTATTGTGCGGCAGAACATCCAGGAATTGCAGGATGTTAGAATAATGACAGAAGTGGAAACACTGATATATGTTAGTAATAACATACACATTACAGTGTGGATTTATACCTGTAGAAGATGTCTTTCTCGGGAAGTATTTTTAGATGGTTTGCTGAGGGATTCATCTCCATCTCCTGTGTTCTTGCTGTCAGGCGGCTCCTTAAGATCCTCTGTAAACAGTGATGTACCTGAGAGTCACAGAAAGATATGTGGGATACTCAGCAGACATCTTCCACAGAAGACATCTTGACTTCATAGTAGGAAAAATAGAGGTGTAGGGCTGCAGTGATTCATAGAGTAACTCAAATAACTCAATTATAAAAACTCCTTGATGAAATTTTTTTTTTTAAATTTTTAATCCACAACTCTGTAGAGCTCACCATGTAAGCACGAGCGTGTCACCCACATTTGCAACTAAAAATAGACCTGCAATACAAACGTATCTAGGAGCACAAGTGGGAATAAAAAGTATAAAAAGCAAAGAGGCGGAGCCCTTAAAGAGACAGTGAGCTCAGGTAGAGTGAAAGAAAAAGTTTTTCTACCGTGCAGAACAGCAGTACTTGTTACTATAATCACCATTACAGGTCAGTTTTGAAATATCAATTTTTTACTGGGAAAAAGCTGGCAGGAGTCCTTAATCAAACCACCCGTTCAACAGGCTCCAACGTGAAGAAAAGGGAACTTTGTAGCTGTTCCCATCCACCGCTGTTTGTTTTAAACAGTGAAAAATCTACAGTGAAGCTACAGAAGTTAAGATAAAATATGAAGATGAACTGTTAACTTAAGTCTGATACGATGTTTAAATTAGGCAACTTGCAGAAGACTGTCTTTGATACCTACAACAAGCAGGGGTGAATCTAAAGGGGGGTAATGGGGTGTACTAGACCACATTTATTTTAAGGCTTTAGTAATATTATGTTGCAGATTTAGGTTAATATAAAATATAAATAAAATATTATAGTAATTAAATTGTATTACTATTCAAAAATATAAAAATATGTTTTTTTTCGCAAGCTAGTAAAAATATACATGTGCCAGTAGAACTCTGGGGTTTATTAGGCTGCACACTGAATTATTATTAATTATTAACATCTACACCATCATAACGTCTGTTTTCTGCAACCAAATGTACCTCATCCAGGAGATACTATACTGTCAGAACTTTGCCTCCTACTAATTTAAGAAAGCCTTCCAGGAAGACAGGAAGATTTTATTTTTATACCTTAGTTGCATATATACCTTACTGTATTTGACATTACTGTACTGTTATTATGTATTTAATTTTGCATTTAAGAAAATGTTTTCTTTAATAAATAAAAGGATAGATCAACTGAGGATTGTCAATTTGAATTCAGGTTCAGAGGCTAAATGAAAAACAAGAACTATATTTCTGAACTTTGGAATAGGTGGTCACACCGCATGTTTGGGTGAGCTGAGCTCAGCCCATTATCGTGGCATACTGGGAGGTAAGGTCTATTATTTCCTATTTTCCAACAGACAATAAAATAAATGGAAATGTTCAAAGTTATTCTGAAACATACTGCTACTGTTGTGTAAGTCACCATGACTTTTGATGAAGACTTTCAGCTGACTGGTTCCAGGTCTTGCAGTTAGTAATTCTCTTCATGGTCTGAGCAGAAGTAGATGGAGATAAAAGTGCACAAAAAGACAAAGCACTGTTTATTATAATGTGATGACAGTATCAGGACTCCAACATTATGAATAACCAGGCCCAACATTAGCTGCAGTGAGTGTGATATGAAAATTTTCTATGTATGTAGGACTGAGAAATCATTACTTGAAAATAGTTTTTCCTTTCTTTAGGCAAGCATTAACGGTCTGCTCCAACCAACACCCATTTTGACAAACAGAATCTGGTTTAGCCCAAACCCGACCTTAGTGTAGTCAGATCAGTTTTGAAATGTTTTTTAAAAAATCTTTCTTTGCACTACAGCATAGCCTGAAATCCAAGGAGAAATAGTATGTGTAGTAGTATCACTAGTGCAGTATCACTAGTGCCATTCCCAAGCCTGGATAAATAGGAAGGGTTGCGTCAGGAAGGATCTGGCATAAAACCTTGGCCAAATCAAACATGCGGACCATCAATAATGTGATTTCCATACCAAATCCGCTGGGGCTCGGGTTAACGACGACTGCTTCCAGTGCTATTGGCCAACAGGGTGCTGGTGGAAACTGTGCTACTGTTGGCCGAAGACAAAACAAGAGGAGAGAGGGAAGGCATGTTAGCAGGCAGTGAGAGAGAAGGTTCATGGATATAGTGAAGGAGGATATGCAGAGGGTTGATGTGACAGAAGAGGATGTTAGGGATAAAGTGAGATGAAGGCAAATGATCCGCTGTGGTGACACCTAAAGGGAGCAGCTGAAAGAAGAAGACGTATCACCACCATTAAAATGGGATAAGAAATGCATTTTACAAGTACAAATAGTGTACTCTGTAGTGCTGTTTGTCAGAATTCATGGATACAGAGAGACATTTACCTTTAAACAAACATTAAGGACTCTGTGCTGCTGCTCTCACACTGACAGAAGTGATGGACACATGACAGTAGCTAATAGTTTTAGCAGTTTTAGCAGAGATAACAAAACTTTATCGCTGTCATTCTGACTGTAGGCTATCCTGTTGTGCCAAAAAGTACTTACTTATTGTAATGTTTGTTCCTGTACCCAAGATATGTTAACATCTATCTTTTTTTATATCAAACACACGTCTTCCATCCATTTTCTTCCACTTATCCGGGACCAGGTCATGGGAGCAGCAGCCTAAGCAGAGAAACCCAGACCTACCTCTCCCCAGCCACCTCCTCCAGTTTATCCGGGGGAACACCAAAACATTCTCAGGTCAGCCAAGAGATATAATCTCTCCAGCATGTCCTGGGTCTACCCCGGGGCCTCCTCTCGGTAGGATATGACCAAAACACCTAGCCCAAGAGGTGTCCAGGAGGCATCCTAGTCAGATGCCTGAACCACCTCAACTGTCTCCTTTCGATGTGGAGGAATAGCTGCTCTACTCCTGAGCACCTCTCAAGTGACTGTACTCCTCACCCTAAGGGAGATAAGGGAGATTTCCTCTACTTGTATCCGCAAGTTCTTTCGGTCACTACCCAGAGCTTGTGACCACAGGTGAGGGTAGGGTAAATCGACAGCTTCACTTTTACGCTCAGCTCTCTCTTCACCATGACAGTGTCCGCATCACTGCAGCCACTGCCCCAATCTGTCTCTCAATCTCCCGCTCCCCTCTCCCCTCACTTGTGAACAAGACCCTGAGATGCTTAAACTCCTCCACTTGGGGCAGCAAGTCGTCCCTGACCTGGAGTGGGCACTCCACCCTTTTTCCGGCTGAGGACCATGGCCTTGGACTTGGAGGTGCTAATTCTCATACCCGCCACTTCATACTCGGCTGCAAACCAGTGCGAGCTGGAGGCCACCACCTGATGAAGCCAACAGGGCCACATCATCCGCAAAAAGCAGAGATGAGATTCTTAGGCCACCAAGGTGGAAGCCTTCTGCCAGTTGGCTACGCCTAGTTTATTCTGTCCGTGAAAAATTATGAACAGAATCGATGACAAAGGGCAGCCCTGACACAGTCCAACCCCACCGGCAACGAGTCCGACTTATTACCGGCAATGTGGACCAAGCTCCTGCTGCAGTTGTACAGGGATCGAATGGCCCATAGCAACGCGCCAGACACCCTATACTCCCCATACTGGTTGGGAAGACTCCCACACACACTCGAGTATCCTCGAGAGGGTAAAGAGTGTTCCATATAAAAAGCGTTCCATGACCAGGACAAAAACCACATGGTTCCTCCTGAATCCGAGGTTCGACTAATGGACAAATCTCCTTTCCAGCACACTGGCATAGACTTTCCTGGGGAGGCTGAGAAATGTGATCCCCTATAGCTGGAGCACAACCTTCCAGTCCCTGTTCTTAAAGATGGGAACCACCACCCCGGTCTGTCAATCCAGAGGTACCGTCCCAGATCTCCACGTGACACTGTAGAAATCTGTCAACCAAGACAGCCCTACAACATCCAGAGCCTTCGGGAACTCAGGGCAAACCTCATCCACCCCAGGGGCCCTGCCACCAAGGAGTTGTGTAACTGCCTCAGTGACCTCACCCCCAGTGATGGGCGAGTCGTCCCCCTCGTCCCCAGACTGTTTCCTCTATAGAAGCCTTCTTAGTTGGATTAAGGAGGTCCTAGAAGTATTCCATCCACCGCCTGACTATATTCTCAGTTGAAGTCAGCAGCCCCCCACCCGCACTATACACTGTGTGAGTAGAGCACCGCTTTCCCCTCCTGAGTCGCCTGACAATTTGCCAGAATCGCTTCGAGGCAGTCCAAAAGTCTTTTTCTATGGCCTCACCAAACTCCTCCCACACCCGAGTTTCTGCTTCAGCCACTGACCAAGCTGCGTTCTGCTTGGCCTGCCGGTATCCATCAGCTGCTTCCGAAGTCCCACAGGCTAACCAAGCCCGATAGGTCTCCTTCAGCTTGATGGCTCCCTTCACTTCCGGTGTCCACCATCTGGTTCGGGGGTTACCACCACGACAGGCACCAACCACCTTGGGGCCGCAGCTCAGTGCAACAGCTTCAACAGTGGAGGTGTTGAACATGGTCCATTCGGACTCAATGTCCCCAGCCTCCCTCGGAATGCTGTTGAAGCTCTACCATAGGTGAGAGTTGAAGATCTTGCGGACCGGGACCTCTGCCAGGCATTCCCAGTGCACCCTCACTGTATGTTTAGGTGCGCCAGGTCTGTCCAGCATCCTCCCCTGCCACCTGATCCAACTCACCACCAGGTGGTGATCAGTTGACAGCTCACTCCCTCTCTTCACCCAAGTGTCCAGAACATAAGGCCGCAGATCTGATGATACGACTACAAAATCGATCATCGACCTGTGACCTAGGGTGTCCTGGTGCCACGTGCACTTATGGACACCCTTATGTTTGAACATGGACATGGATGTTCTTTATGGACAAACTGATTTGCGCCGTCCAGTAACAGAACAGCACTCTGATTCAGATCAGGCAGGCCTTTCCTTCCAATCACACCCCTCCAAGTCTTACTGTCATTGCCCACATGAGCATTGAAATCTCCTAGTAGGACAACAGAGTCTCCAGGTGGCGCATCTTTGAGCACCCCACCCCGCGACTCCAAGAAGGCTGGGTACTGTGAACTGTCGTTCAGCACATAAGCGGAGACAACAGTTAGGACCCATTCTCTGACCTGAAAAGCCGAGCGGATACCAGGATACGCACCCCAGCCCGCTGCCTCTCACCGATGGAAACTCTAGACTGAAAACAGTCCAGCCCATCTCCAGGAGACTAGTTCCAGAGCCCAAGCCTTGCGTTGAGGTGAGCCCGACTATATCTACCCGGTCTCTCGCAACCTCATGCACTAGCTCAGGCTCCTTCCCCACCAGAGAGTTGACGTTCCGTGTCCCAGTCGCCAGCCTCGGTAGTCAGGGATCGGCCCGCCAGGGTCTTCGCCCTTGGCCACCACCTGATACACACTGCACCCGACCCCTACGGTGCCTCCTGCGGGTAGTGGGCCTACAGGAAGGCGGGCCCATGTCTCCTTTTTGGGCTGCGCCCAGCCAGGCCCCATGGGCTAAGGCCCGGCCACCAGGTGCTCTCCCTCGAGCACCCTCCCTCCCCTGGCTCTAGGGCAGGGTCCCGGTAACCCTATCCCAGGCAGGGTAAACTGTTCCCTTGTTCTTGCACTCATAAGGGTCATGTGAACACACGTCTTTACCTTCATATTTCCTACTAAGGTTAGCATGCTAAATATGACATTAGCTTAATAGCTTAGTTACCAACATTAAACATTATGTGTTAAGGGTTATTCAAAATAATTGCTATGATACCTTAGCGCTTCAGCCATATTGGATGTGGCAGATCTGCCCTTAAACTTTAACAAGTAAATGGACTTAACTTCATAAAGCACCTTTCTACAAAGTTCTTTAAGTTAATGCCTCTCATTTACACATTCACACATGCACTAATACAGTATATACTGGGAAACCGATAGGCACCAAAAATGAGTCTGGGCGAATCTAGTTATAAAGTTTTAGGGGGGCTCAGCCCCCAGTCATACAGTGCCTTGCAGTTAATATTAATGGAATATGCTTCTTGCAAATGTAATCAATTATTGTGAATCATCATCAGTGAATGTGGGCAAAACAGAAGCTACCTTGGCTTCATAACTTGTTGTTGACTTTGACTACATGTCCACTCTTACCTGTTTCTTTTTGCTCTCTCTCTCTCTGCTGTCTTCATCCTGCTCTCTCCCTCTCTGTCCTCCTCTCTCAGTCTTTGTGCTGTCACCCAAAAGTTAAATGTGACAGTGAAACAGAATTTACAACTTAATAAAAGCATAAACTGATCCATATCAATTAATAGCAATATTCAAACTGAATGAACTGCTCTTGGTCATTAACAGGTAACATTCTTTTGACTTGCTGTCACCTGGATCTGGAGCTGTACTGTAAACAAATAATGAAGCCCAAGTCGACCAGAATAGAAATAGAAATCTTTAACAAACTAGAATAATAAAGTACATCAGCTCCTTGGGTGGCAGCTAGTGATATGCCAGCAGACTGATGGCTCTAAAAGCTAAAATGAGCTAATAATCTCTAGTGATCTAGCTTACATTAGCTAACGTTTTTGACGCTATTTAGCAAACAAATAAAAATATTTGTCTCAGAACACTTTTGCACTTTTGTTATATTTCAGGTAAAGTGTGTTTTAAATCTGCACCACTGATTTGTGTCGTGAAATTACCTCTTCGTCTTCTTTCTGCCGCAGCAACTCAAATCTTATTATCTTATTATCTTATTATCATTAATCTTATTAATGACAAGCAACGCTGTGTGAGCGCACTGTGGCATCATGACATTAAGAACACTGGACAGTTAGAAAATAATACTAAAATACATTATTATTACTACTGTTAATATAGTTATTTTTAGGGGTGCGTATGTAACTTTTTCTGATAATTAATGTTAACTATTCCGTGTATGTTTAGGGTACAGGCAGGCACCAAACCAACGTACGTATTTATCTAATGTTTTTATGAACGTTTACAGCTACGTGTTTGGAACGTTGTTACTGTGATGACTTTCTGAATAAAGAACATCATTTTTATATTCAGTGATTTATATCAATTTAAATACTAATAATGGCAATCTTTGAGACAAAAAAATGAACAAAGTTTGCAAATGAAAAAAAGACGATGCAACTGGCTGTGATCTACTTCATTTTCTTTTAGCAGTGAAACTATATACTAAATTTGTAGATCCTTGTTTTATTGTATACAATACAATTTCATGGTTAAAAAGATAAAACAAAAAGAGAGCTATTTCCAACTTTTGTTTTGCAAATGTAAAGTGCTCTATAAATTAAATGTATATATTATTATTATTATTATTATTATTATCATCATCATCATCATCATCATCATCATCATCATTATTATTATTATTAGACAAAAACAATGGGGACAAGAAGCATAAATGCAAAAATAGACTGATGAACGGACAGTGGACAAACAGAAGGTCTGAAAGATCAATCCATCAATCAATCTTTATTTGAAGGGTGCCAAATCACAACAAGTCATTGAGAGAGCAAGAGAGAGAGACAGAAACAGAAACACACAGAGAGAGAGAGAGATAAAGAAAGAGGGAGCTAAAACCCTTTGAAAAGAATTGTCTTGCATAGCTTTTTTTGTGTGTGTTGTAACGACTTCGCCAAGTCTTCCCGGTTCTTTGATGGCAAGGAGGTCACACGGAGACAAGAACTAAGTTTAACACACTTTATTTTCAGCACGATTGCAATCGGAGACCAAAAGACATACAGTGCTCCCTTGCTGCTCTGTTTTGATCTGAGCTACTTCCGGTCCGGCAAGTTTTTAAATCCCGGGTCCCCGCCCCAGCTGAGAGCACAGAACAGCAGGCCCCTTGTTACAGAGACGCTGCTCTCCGCTACCAGCTGACCTTCCGGACCACAGGTGCAAACAATACTCCGTTATATTCAGTCATTTTCTCACCATTTCTGTTATAAAAACACACTCCTATCTCTGTTACAAAACAGGCTTCATTCCCCTTTGTT
The DNA here is from genome assembly GCA_015108495.1 of Heterochromis multidens. NCBI lineage: Eukaryota > Metazoa > Chordata > Actinopteri > Cichliformes > Cichlidae > Heterochromis > Heterochromis multidens. The sequence continues at coordinate 21,727 of VUQS01042767.1, forward strand.
TAGTGTATAAAAGTTTAACTCAACATGTGTCTAATGTATAAAAGTTTGATTGACCTTTGGTTAGAGTATA
>VUQS01042772.1:0-12734 GCA_015108495.1 Heterochromis multidens
TGATTTTATTGTTTGTTTTTATTTGCTTGTTATACATAACACATTTTAAAAATAACTTGTCAAGCAAAGTATGGAAGAAATGTTTCTGTTAAAAACCTCCTTGTAATTGCTTTGGTTGTTGCCACGGTTGCCTGTAGTTTGCATGAAAGACACTGACTTGTCTGCAAACTGGAAACAGAAAGTGTTTGTCTTCAAAGTAAAAGTTGCACCTTACCAATGTGTTCAACACATTGGTAAGGTACAACTTTTACTTTGAAGGCAAACACTTTCTGTTTCCAGTTTGCAGACAAGTCAGTGTCTTTCATGCAAACTACAGGCAACCGTGGCAACAACCAAAGCAATTACAAGGAGGTTTTTAACAGAAACATTTCTTCCATACTTTGCTTGACAAGTTATTTTTAAAATGTGTTATGTATAACAAGCAAATAAAAACAAACAATAAAATCAAATAAAATCACTGCAACAGGTGATTAGTCACCTTAATTGTTAATGAAATCTACAGTCGAATGTTGGCCAGTTTTGGTGTACATGAAAACGAAGGCATCCACTTCTATTTTTTTTCAATTTTTTGTTTAGAAATTTTAGAAATGCCTGTGCAAACCGATTTGGCTAACCAATTAAAAAACAAACAAAGAAAAAAAAACTTTCCCACGTTCCCTTTGGAAAGCTAGGATTTGTTTGTTTTTATGAAAATAAGAGCAAGGCCACCATTTTCTGGCTTTAGCTTTTCAGCAAGACATTATACAAAGCCATCAACTGCCTATGTTATGTGTAAAGCTGGACATATTCACTTTCAAATGAGTTTCAAATATTTAAAAGACAGCTGGAGAGGACCTTTTCAACCATCTTATGCGTGTAATATTTGAATAATTAACTTGCTGCTAGTACTGACAACATTGCAACAAAACCACAAGCAACAGTTTGAAATGAGAAAACTTACTTTTCTCTACCTCTGTGTGAAATGCCTTTTATTTCAAAAACTTCTATGAATATACATCATCTAGTCCCAGTAATACTGTAAACTGCATATGTGCCTGGCTAAAACCTGAAAGCTTAGCAGATGCAGGAATAGTATCATGCAACATCATAACAGCGAACTTAATTACTTGACTTTCGGTATCCCTGCATTACTGATATCTGTTCTTTGGTGTAAGGTCAGTCTGCATCATATGTGAGTTTATTTTTATTTTGCGCATTCGTCTTTCCAGTATATTGTGCTTATGAGCCTGTGTAAAAAAGGGCAGTATTTGAGTGAATCAGAGAGTTGCACGACCACATCTGGCCTTGTGTGTTATTGCAGGTTCATGCATGTGTTGGGTCTCTGCAGTTACAGCCTGTGTGTGTGTGTGTCTGTCTGGAGCAGAGCTGCAGGTGAACGCCAAAGGCTATCATAATCACAGGTCAGGGTCATTAACTCTTTTGGTGTTTGTGTGTGTGTGTGTGTGTGAAAGAGAGAGAGGGAAAGAGAAGGAGGGTGTTTTGAGGGTGAACAGGTGGTGATCTGGTGTTCAAAAGCCAAAGAGAGAGTGCCCAAGAGAAAAAAAAAGAATTAGTCAACTTAAAAAAAGGTGCCTGGTTGCAAGTATACCAGCATGCATTCACCTAGAGTCAGATTTTGGTAGTTCCAATAATTCATCCAAATTATTCTTATTAATTCTAAGTATATTTGGTTTTCTTTCTTTCTTTTTCTTACTAAATAAATGGTGACAGTCTGAGCTAAAGTAAACAGACAAATTCTGCCTCCGCTTTTGTAGGTAACCTCATGAGATCCTACTTTCAAAACAGGTTCCAGTCTATCCAAGCTGCCTGTGTTATCATTTGCATTAACGTCAGATTTTTATTACAGAAAAACAAATTGTCCTTTAAGGCTTTGAATGCTTTGTAGAGTTTGTGATCATTGTTCCTTTCTGTGTATTTGGTCTAGATGGCTTTAGGTAGCTCATTTTAAGTTGGAAAAATACAATCAAGTGAGTTAGAAGGGTAATGTCACCTAGAGCCACAAATTAAATCTGAAGTTACTTAGTTAGAATCAGTCTCATTGGTGAACACAAGTGCAGCTTTTTGCAGCATTTCTCAGCAAGCTTTTGAGAGTAGAAACACCTGGCATTTTGTCTTGTGAAATGGTTTTAGTGTTTGGTGCCATCATCTTTTATTTTCTCTCTTCCATCTAATTCAGCTCTTTGTCTCTCACGCTGAATCAAGTATGGTCATGCATCAAAGTGAATTGCCCCATGACTGTCCTTGGAACAATCTACTCAATAACCAGCAGATATGTAGAGACTGGAGCAAGTTAGAAATCTGTCAGCCAGGAGACTGTGCTTAATGTCCTGTTTAGGAACTTTGTTTTGTTTTCACTCATTTTCTGCTTTTACCCACTGCTATTTGATTAGGGTTAAAGTATGCCCCGTCACAGCACTAACCTTGCATGTTAAAAGTCTTACCTACTATGCCTAAATGTGACAGCAAGGGGTCTTTTATAAGCATCCACATGTGAAGAGTCTTACCATTGTTTGTGCGTAATTTGTTGAATCCATGCTAATACAGTATAGTGAAGTAGAACAGAGCTATACTACGAAGAACCCTAATTCATGAATAGATACCAAAAATAAATGCTTCTCAACGGGTTAAGCTGGATGGGTTAAGACTTAGCTTGAGAACCAGATTTGAAATACCCGCAATCTGACAAACGTTCAGTGTTCTAAGTGGGTTTTCTAGCAATGCCTAACTATCCTGTAGAAAACTTCTGCGCACACCAAAAAAAATGCTGTATGCAAATGAGGAAGCAACTATTACTAGCTGCTACTAGCAGCTAGTAGCTTGATTAGCTTGCACATTGTATTAGAATGTGCAATTGTCCATAATATCTAATCCACATGGCTACTTTTGGTTTAATTTTAGTATTTTTTGTCTATACGGGGGTCAAATGAATTACAAATTTAGCACTACTTTCTGTCACAATGGCTACAAAAATGCCAATAAAATACAATGTGAAAAATACCTAACTGTGCTTTTGCTTGAAAGGAAAACACAACACCTTCTTTTAGACTCAGGTTCAAGGGTGGAAAAAAAGAACCACCTGCTATATTTAGCATCAGGACCAACGTGGCCAAACTTAGTCCTTTCTGACTCAGGGTCAGGTGTCAGGGGTCAAATGTCATGAAGCTGAAATGATGGTTTATTTTTAGTGCAAACAAGACTGCTATTTAAGGCTACATAAAGAGGCTGGTCAGATAATTATACCACCGATTGGTCGGCTGCCATTTATCCACCCACCATACCGGTCAATTGCAGCCATATGTGGACAGAGTAGGGGGTCTGCCCCACTGCCACCATCTGTGTGTGTATGTGTTTGCATTAATTTTCTCCTGTGTAAATGTTGACATCTTTCCTGTGTTGCAAATGCACATGACTTTATATCTTCTTATGGATGTATATACATGGGTGCACTGTGTTGATGGAACCATTTGTCTTATGCAACCTTGTATCACAGCATGTGTGTGTGGTTTATCTGTATAAATCTTAGTATCTCTTAGTTGCTCTGTTGTTATTGCAGCTTCAGCTAACCCTCTTCAATTTGGCTTCAGAACTCAAAACATGCTGTCCACCTTGAGGTAGCTGTCCTCCCACTGTGGTGGAAATCAAATCTCTCTGAAAGGTTTGTTTATGCCGCGCCCTCTCAAACCACCCAGACTCTGGGCTGACGATGACAGTTTACAGTATGTTCCAAGGTAGGATACGGATTAAACTGTCCACCAGCGTGACTGAAGAGCATGACAGCCACATAAAAGAGAAGCACTTCAGTATGTCACTCACTAATCAAAAAGTACAAATCGTAAGCATATTCAACAAGAAATACAGGCATGAGTGTAGAGTTTCAGTATCAGCATGTAATTGCATAATTTAAGAGAAATTTCTTACCTGTCAAATAACTTGAAACAGGTAATCGCAGGCAATTGTGTGAATATTCACCAAAATATAAATCACCAAGGCTGGGTGTCACAGTTTCTTTTTTTTCTTCTGCATACTGCTTATTTCCTACATCTTGAGCATTCAACAATTTTATATTTAGACAAAATAAAAAGGCTACGTGTGACATGTGAAAGGGCTCATCCAGGGAATTATCACCGACAGTTTTTGTTCTGTCTCATAACTTTTACCTAGTTTCATTTCAGCCACATCAGCATTACAGTGATTTCTATAATAAGTGCTCTGACAAACTCACTGTATGTCACCTGCCCATCACCACACAGCAGAAGAACGAAGTTAGTAACTAAATGACAAACACAGAAGGTCTAGGAAGCTAAAAAGCTCTGGAAATGACTCCAAATAAATAGTCATTTTTCTTTATTTTTTTTTGTCTATGCTTTCAAAAAATAACCTGTACATTTAGGGGTACAGTAGGTTGTGAGTGAGTTTGTACCTTTTAAAGTATTGCTGTTGTAATCTTGCTGGGGGTAGTTATTTGTACATTTGTACAAATGTACATTGCATAGACCAGTCTTAAACCTTTGTTAACAATTTTTTTTTACCTTAATGTAACAGTATAAAATTTGACTTTTTCAAAAAGGTGCACAATTAGCTACAGATTATTCACACATTTTTTATTTCATAGGCTTAATAAATGAACTAGTGGCTCTGTGGTGTACTGGTCAATATATTTGTCATACATACAAGACTGGAAGGAGACATAAACCAAGCCTCGGGGATAGCATACCAGCATACTCTGGTCCCAAGCCTGGAAAAATGGGAGGGTTGCATCTAGTATTAAATTTGTGCAAAATCAACATGTGGATACATCTGCTGTGGCAACACATTGGGAAATAAGGTGAAAGTACCCACACTTGGAAATGGAATGACATTTATTGAAGCTTTTTTAGACTTACTGACCATTCAAAGTTTTATCTGTTTCACATCTGCACCTATGGCCACCAGGAACATGGAGAATAAAGATGGATTTGAACCCACAGTGAAATAGTGCTAACCATTACACCAATGTGTTGCCAATATACATAATACAGATACAGAGTAAAACTTGCCGATGTATGAAAGGTTTTTCCTTTAAGTCAGACTAAACAGTCAAACCTTAAAATCAATATGTTTCTTTCTTTTCATTTATTTTGGCCCATCATAGCCCACCTCAAAATCTTCTCCAAGTATGTAAGTTTTACTGCTTGCAAACACTGGCCCTCAAAAATGCACAGATATTACATTTGCCCAATAATTGGCACTAGAGGATACATTTGTTTAGAGTGTCCTGTAGGGACAGAAACACAATTTTACTTTACCCCTATTTCTGAAAGGATATGGGAAGTGTAAATGAGACTAGTAGTTATTAGCTTGTTTGTCCAACCAAATTGGCAGTTATTTTAGTTTGTTCTGCTACACCCCAGTTGCTACAAATCCATTAATGGTGCTGTAACAATCAAAGCTTTTGTATGTTTGTTTGAAAACTGACTGATGTTCCAGCCATTTCATATTTAAGCTATTCCTCTAGCTTAAATATGGAATGGCTCTACTATCTCTTTCGGGAAACATTTCTTAGTTGAATCACCACTGTGAAAATATCACATATCACATGATTCAACAAGCACAATTTCTTCATTAAATAAATAAATAAAAAGAGAGCAGTCACATTGTAAAAGTAAATAACAGCCCTTTATTTATCACACTTTCAAAACCATCAACTCAGAATCAGGGTATCCAGATGACTAATGGTCATATAGGCAAGACCAGTCTTCTGGAATAGTGCGCCCTGGACAGACAACTCTAAGGTAACTTTTAAGGTGATAAACTATAAACCACGGTGGTAGTGGTGTTGTGGTTTGGGGTTTCTTCACTATCTCAGGGGCTGGACAGCTTGCAGTCATTGATTCAGCTATTGAAAACCCATTTGGAATCCACCCGTTCATCCATTTTCTTCATCAAAGTCAGTGTTCGGCTGGAATCCATTCTCAGGCAAGAGGAGGGATACACCCAGTCTAATGGAGGGCTCCATTTGGAATAAGTGTATTAATAAGATTAATCATCTTTAAAGGCTAGTGGGTCAGCACAAACACGCAACAGTAATATCAGTTTTTCCCAAACCATGAATTAAATTTATGTAATAATAATCTAAGGACTGATCTAAAAATGCCTCCCACTATAGTGTATTAGGTTATACAGTACTTTTTAAAAAAAGTTTTTTTCATATTTTACCAAACCTTAAAGAAAATACACAAATAGGAATCTAACTTGTATTTGGCTATTAGAATAGGCTTAATTTAATCTGACTGTGAAATGTCCCAAATATAGTAGAGCTGAATAAAATTCAGTGGTACAACATTAGAATGTGACATTTAGAAAATTTCACCTTTCCAGAAACACTCATTATTTCTCTGGACAATCCACAGTGTCCCAACCAGATGTGTACTGTTTTTGTTTTTAATGGAAATACTTTCTGCTTCTATAATTTTAGAAAGTCTGTGGGGCTAAACCTCACTGGACAGCACCTCTCCCTCCTTACGAATTTCAATTAAATCCCAGAGTTTACCCATAACAAATTTCTCTGCGTAGTTGTACAAAGAATGGTATCCTTGCAAAATGTGATTCCAACTCAGCCAACTTAACTATACTGGTTTCTTGTTACAGCTCACATTTGTGTATTTGCAAACTGCATTACTGAGCAGTCTACTGCAAACTGAGCAGTGAGGCTTTATTGGACAAAAAACTATGGAAAACACCTAGAGAACACATATAAACACAGAAACACAAACTCCTCAAAATACCAAAATCAGTTGCATGACTGAAGTCCCACGAGACTCAAGAGCTGAGTCATAAGTTTCACTTCACACGCATTGTAATTTAGGTCTTTAATTTTGTCTTAGCCTTCCTTTGGATAGTCTTTATTTCATTCCCTTTTCAGTCTTCTTTTTCCCTTTTAATTTCATCTTATACATTTGGTTTCTTGTTTCTCAGTTTCACTCCTTGCCTTCACTCTCTTTATGACTGTCATTGGCTATAACTGCCACTCTCAGTATATGAATCAGCAGCCAGTTTCACACCAGAAACATAATGATAAAAAATGTTGCTCTTATAGTGGCAGTTCAGTGGTTGTAAATATAGTGGGGAACCTTCAGTTTTTCAAAACTGTGTGTTTATAAAATTAGGTATACGACAGCAAAGAATTATATTAAATGAAAAAAACACAAACAAGTGACTGAACAGGTCTAGGATTAGCTTATTACACCTGTTATTTTTTACATAGCATACTGGCAGCTTAACCTTTTAAAAGATATATGAATCTATATATTTGTAATATTTGAACCCTGCTTTTTAAAACATACCTTTTACTGGGATCATATTGTATCTGCCTTATTTCAAACAACATCTGCCCCTGATTACAATTTGGAAGCATAACTGTAGTTAAGTAAAGAGGGACTTGACAGTACATTTGCCAACAAAGCACATGGCAGCAGGGTGTGTTTTGATGTACACTTTCAGCATGGGTGTCTCTCACATGGGAATCAAAACCCATAGCAGCCTTAGTGCCATTAAGGCTGCTATGGTTACCACTATGCAACTATTAACTTTATTGGTTAACTTTTGAAGAGCTAATTTAATGGAAACTTAAGTTATCTGCTCTGCCAGTAGTCTCACAGGGGAAGAGATAGGTGACTCATTTATTTTTTTTGATACAGAAAGAGGTTTTGGAAATTACTGTTGTTATTTTAAGGATCTGATGGTTATGGAAGCAGAGCTTTGATCACTGAAGCACTGAATTGATGTGCTTACACTCTGCTTGCATCAAACAGGGAACACACACTCTAAGTAGAAATAAGCAGGTGGCCATTTGGTGTAGGTGGTGAAACTTTGTTTGCATGCAGCACAAGAAGGTCTGTCAATAACACAGAGAGTAAAGTAAGTCTCTAATACAGATTATGAACATGTTACATTTTTTGTGACACTACTCATAGCAACTTCAGTTTGAGCTTCAATATCACCAAGAAAACCAACACCAACTACAGATGCTCTGCATTCAGGTATATGAAAAAGAAAGTTTTCACAGGACTCTAATAATGAAATGCACTTGAACAACTGATCATCAGTTGTGAGTACCTCTACAAAAGCAGAAGTTTTGGTTGAAGTTGCTGGTCTGAAGCATTCAGGTGTATGTTAACACAATGCCATAATCTTCCCAGGAGTGGACCTTCTAGCAAATTCACCCCAAGATCAGACTATGCAATGGTCAGTGAAACTGCGAAAAACCCAAGAGCTCCATCTCTCAACCCTAACCCCCTTATATGTTAAAGTTCCAGACAGTAACCTATATAAACCAAATCAAATCCTACCTATATAAACCTATTATAAAAAGACTGAACAGGTTTCTCTAAAAAGAACATAGTAGCATTTGGCGAAAATGATGTATCAGCACAAACACTTCATACCAACTGTCAAACACAGTGGTGAAGGGGTTATGATTTGGGCTTGTTTTCCATTACAGCACCTGGGCACCTTATTGAGTCCATCATGATCTCCTCTGTAAAGTATTCTAGAGTCAAATGTAACGGCATCTGTCCGACAGCTAAAGCTTGGCCAAAATTGGGTTGTGAAACAGGACAATGATCCCAAGCATAGCAGCAATCTACAACAGAATGGCTGAAAAAGAAAAGAATCGAGGAGTTGCAATGGCCCAGTCAAAGTCCAGAACTCAACCTGGTTGAAATGCTGTACGAGCAAGAGCTGTGCATAAATGAATACTCACAAACCTCAATAAAGCAACCTTGTAAAGAAGTGTGGGATAAAATTCCTCCACAGTCATGTGAGAAACTGAAAAAGTCATACAGAAGACGATTACTTCAAGTTATTGCTAAAGGTGGTTCTACAAGCTACTGAATCATGGGGTGTACTTAGTTTTCACAGGGCTGCATAGAATTGTATGAACATTTCTTTTTCACTTGACTATACATGGTAGCTGCTCATTGAGCTAAATGCTAACATTAGCATGACAACAAACTCTGGCAATACCAATATGATGATATCTGACAGGGTTACTATGTTGGATTAGTCTGTTAGCATGCTATGACTTTCTAATTAGCACTAACAATATGATATAAATTTAAACCACATGTTTGCCTCATGGTGATGCAACAGGAAAACTTAAGGGATCATCAAGGGCTGATCCTCTGGTGAACATGAATACCTAAACAATTTTTTTTTTTGCCAATCCACCTTGCAAATGCATTTAACATTTATTGGATGTTGCTTGATCCACTGGTGGCACAAGTGGGAAAATCAGCACAGTCAGTAGGATTTCTTTCTCTAACAACCAGCAATTTTATGGCAATGCACCCACCTACGGGTGAGAAACATTCATTCTTTGCTAAATAAAAAGCATTCACTTCTTGAATTTCCACCAAATGTTAGTTTTGGAAATAAACTGCACACTGTATCATTCCTCATGAAAACTGGGCTGGAACTTGAAATGTAGCAGAGAATTAACACGTATTGTGTGTTTTTATATACTAAATGAAAGTGTGGAGGCATTTAGACATATATTTTTGTGCTAGAACAAAATGAATTTGTAATTGTAAGTTAATTTGCAAATTACCTTAGCTTAGGTTTAAAAATGTTTGATTTCAGTGTCAATGTACAGTGTAGATCCTGGTTCTTCAAACTCCATCTGCCATACCTTGTGACATTATGATTACAAAAACATTTAAAAAAATCTTTGTTTGGTCATGCTTCACAAACTTTAAAATAACCTCAGTTGCAACAATAAATGCAGCAACTTATTGTCATATAGACTGACTCATTTAGAGGCAGTGCAATGAAATACTGTATTCAATGTGAGGGATGGGGCTAGTTGCAAATTTAGACCGGGGTGGCGTAAATTATTGCAAAGACATGTTTTTGCAGGTTCAAATGTTTCTACTTGAATGAAACTTTGGGTGTATCCTTTGGCTTTTGTGAATCTGTACAACAAGTTCTGAGATTAGTCAGAGGGTGAACTGAACACAAGCACTACGGAACAGTCAGTGCCTCCATGGCTTCTTCGCTTACAGCTAATGTCGGTACAGTTGATGCATTGGCTGCTAATAAACACAAACAATCCACATGCCAAATTCACACCAATGGGCCAAGGGAAACAAAATTGCTTTGCTTGAATATACTTTTTGTACAGCCTTCTGTCTCAGAACCATTTTGGTTTCAAACTGTCAATATGTTTACTCTGCTGTAACTGAATCACTAGTAAGAAAAATTATGTGTTCAGGAAGAAACACAGTTTTTAATAGTTCCAAGAAAATAGTACAAATCAAAGAGAAAACTGTATGTTGTGCTCTAAGGTTGTGAAGAGTTCTACTTTGCCCACTGATCCCTATCAACCAAACAGACGGCTGGCGCTCAGTAGCTCAGCTTCCGCAGTAATTACTGTGTCCCCAGAGACACTGGGGGAAACTCAGAGCATAGGCAGCTTCTCATTGGGTGCATGAATGAGTGAGTTAGAGTGATTGTGTGTGGGGGGAGAAGGTTGCTGTGTGTAGATAAGATGTGTGTACAGCCTCACAGTATACTACAATAGGAATGTGTGTGTGCGGTTGTGTGTGTATCAAATGTGTTTCTGCTATGAACTTAAACCCCAAAGAGACCGTGTCAGAAAATTGAACTTACCCACACAAAACTGAAAATACCCATAATCCCTCCATTTGCCCACATGAGGTATTTAGTTTCCCCTTTGCAAATGGCCCCCAGCTCCCTGCCATCTGAAAACTGAAAGCTGATACACGCTGAGGTTAAGCCAGTGAGACAGTAACCAGTGTCACAAATATCTGATGTGTCATAATTGCACTTTCTTCCATTAGCCTTGTAAAGTAGGTGGGGACGACCTGAAGGGCAAAGCAGGCCCTGTGATTGGTGGATTAAGGTTAAATTGCTTGTAGAAAAGATCTGTCTTTGGATCTGCATCCAATCCAGTATGTCTTAGTGAATTATATTTTTAGGGTTTAAATAAATAAATAATATATGATTTTGCAAAATAATACATGGTATATAGATTCTGTGGTTTTGTGAATCCAACATAAAGCCATTTTCACAGCAGCCCTGAACTTTTCACCCAAAAAAGGTGCACAAGTGAGAAGGCAAATGTGTGATACAGTTGTTATGCTCATTGGTCAGTTTTTAACCTGCTGGCTCCTTAGTAAAGAGTCTGTGCCATGTTGGATTGTGCCAGTGTGCAAATAGCGCAGCTAATCGTCCGTTTCATTCGCTACTAGCGTCATGTGCTTTGCTTCCTGCACTTTATCCAGGCAGCTCCCTCACCTAAATCACACAGAGTACTTTGAACACGTCTGAAGTGAACCATTTCCAGCTGTGTGCTACATGTGAGAAAAGGACTGCGGAAAATATCACTACCTGATTTTCCCAAAAATGTCCCAAGTGCATATGCTATAAAGTACTCCGATCCTTTATGCAATGTGGAAGCACAAGTACCTAACTACAGAAATACTCACAAGTTCTGGATTAAACTCAGATTAAGTACAAGTACAGACATGTTATTACCAGTGTGCATCAAATCATCATCCAATCATCCATCCGTCCATTTTTGTAACCACTTATTCAGCTAGAGTTGCGGTAGGGCTGCAGGAGGTGGGGTACATCCAGGAGAGGCTGCTAGTCTATCACAAGGGTAACACAGGCACAGACAACCATTCTCACTCACATCCACACCTATGGCCAATATAGAAACACCAATTAACTAAACATGAATATCTTTGGACTGTGGACAGAAACTGGTGCACAGGAAAAACAAAAAAAGAACAGACAAACACAGTAAAATGCGACAGGAAGTAGAGCAGGTCCGTGGTTCAATCCAAGACTCCTCAAGTCTGCATGGCAAAGTGTCCTTAGGCAAGAGATTTAACCTTCAAATTGCCCCTGATGAATCCATAGGTATGTGATAGAAGGTATGAATGTGTGTATGTGAATGGGTGAATGTGGCTTGTACTATGAAAGTGTTTTGAGATCTCAGAGTCGAAAAGTTCTCTATTTAAGTAGCAATCCGAAACATGCAAAAACTGACCAGTACACTCAAATAGACCTTCTATAAGAGTGGACGTCACACTATTTGATTAAGGTATGGATCTAACTGTATAACAGCTGCATTATGGGTTACAGTCAAAGCAGATATTAAAGAGTCCTCACACTCAACATAGACCTTCAAACACATAGTGCTTTAAGAACTGAGTTGTGATTACAGGAGGAAAATAATCATTCTTAACTTGATTTAGCTGGATTAACAATAAATCAATAACAACAAAAAGTTATTTATTACTCATAGCAAAAAAAGTGTATAGGCATAAAATGTAGTTTTATGTTATGCTGACATTTTTGCTTTATACTGATGCTTGAGTGTGTCAAGATAGAAATACCAACTTTTCTATGCCTGCATGTGTGCTTACTGTGTGTGTAAAACCATGTGCAGAAATGTGTGTGAAGCGCAACTGTGCATATGCACACATCAAAGTGTGTTTTTCTTCAACTAATTGTTGAGAGCTTGGAGTCAAGGCTCAAGGATAAGATAAGATGGCAGAAACCAAATGCTGCTGCTGTCGGTAAACAACCACGCAACTGCAGCTTTCTTTCCTCAGAATCCATGTTTTGCTGTTGGTCGATGACTCGAGTAAGTCACCAACCCTGAGCTATTCTGCAAAAAAAAAAAAAAAAAAAAAAAATATTAAAAAATTTAAAAAAAAAATTGG
>VUQS01042777.1:2205-12687 GCA_015108495.1 Heterochromis multidens
TGCTTCAAGGTGTTAACTTTTTGATTTTCTCGAGAACAGTGCGCTATAGACAGTGAGCCATGAGATAGCAACAAAACCAGGCAATCTGATTGTTGAAAACTACAACGTGAAAGCAGCTAAGCTAAATGGATTTCAATGTTAAACAATATTGTAGCACAGATTTTCTATGGCAAATATTGAAAAAGAATAGCATGGCAAATAAAATTATGTGTGACTTTATGTGTGGTCCCATGTGAAACCAAAGAAATTTGTTAAACTCTGGAAGTCAAACATGTCTGATTAAAATGCTACAGACGTTTGCTACAAACAAAACTGGCACTTGCTAGTTTGCTCAGATCCCAGCCTGCTTAGTTAAACTGACAGTTCAGTTCATTTATTCTCAAATGTCTGCTCACAATTAGTTTGTTACTAACAAGTTGAGCAATATTACTATTGCAGTAAAAGCAAATCAGCAATATATCAGACATGTATTTAGTTACAGATCTTTTTCACTTTCTCCTCAGCTCTAGTTATTATTATAATATTAGAATATTATTATTATTGCAATATGTAGATTATTTGCCAACTCCAAACAGCAGCAAGGTTCTGTTTTGGCAGGGTACCAAATTACATGATGGAACTATGGTGTCAAGCTGTAGCCAAGCTGGAAGATTTAACATCCAACTAAAGACTAATGCATCAATTACATGACTGTAAAAATGTTGAACTAATCTCATTACAGCAGAAAATGTGGGTAAGTTTTTTTTAAGATTTTAATGGCAATCTTTGCCATCTATGTTCCCTTGGTGAACATAAACAAAGATCATTGGCCCTGATGTTTTTCTGAATCATTTAATCTTTTCTTTCGAGAGAAGCCAGAGAGTGTTACACCTGTTTACAGGCCACTTTGGCCTCAGTCACTGCACAGAGAGCCAAACCTGCAACGATATCACAATAATGGTGTATTGATGTTACAATGAGGATGTTTAACCCATTTGACCCTACAAAGATTAATTTAATATTTTTTTGTGTGCATTAATCTGTCCTCATGCCTCATCTTAAGACCGTAAAGTAGCAGAGTCCACGCCAACCTTCCTTTCACCATCAGGGAGTGAGAGCTCCAAAATGGTGCTGCGAGATGAGCAGTTGCTGCTGGAGTGTATCGCTGCTGGACTGTAAGCGCTCTCTCTCACACACACACACACACACAAGCATTGCATAAAATATTGTTTACAAGTACTGCCCTAATGATAAGATTAATTAATGTAATTTGTTTTGCTTGTATGGATTTGAAAAGTGCATAGGGGCACATAAATTTGAAACTTAAGGCAAAACCCTTGTCTTTCCTTCTGTCGCCTTCTCCTTCAGTCCAACACCCACCATCAAGTGGTTTAAGAAAGGTGGTGAGCTGCCAGGGCAGAAGGTGAAGTTTGAGAACTTCAACAAGACCCTAAAGATTATTGGTGTGTCAGAGGAGGATGCTGGCGAGTATGTATGCATGGCCAACAATTACTTAGGCACCATACGCCACTCCATCTTTGTTCAGGTTAAAGGTGAGTAGGCTATATTGGGTATGTGTTTCTATGAATATATGAACTTGTACTAAAATGCTAGCCTGGCTCCTTGTGTCAAACAGCGGCTCCTTACTGGTTAGACAAGCCGTCAGACCTGGTGCTAGCCCCAGATGAGAATGGGCGCCTGGTGTGCCGGGCCAATGGCAACCCTAAACCTCACATCCAGTGGCTTGTCAATGGACAGCCTATAGAGAGTATGGATTCTTTCTTTATTATTGTTACAGAATACCAGCCTTGTTTTTGTTATAAATTAACTGGAGCAAAACTGACCTCGATCAAGTATGGAATGTAATGCAAATACTATAAATGTAAAAGTTCAGTTCAGATCAGATCAAATTTCTCCACTATATACAGTGACTATCAACATTCTATTCTTTGTTGTCTTTCTGTCTAAGCCTTTTTATCATCCTTCTCCTCCTGACTGCAGGCTCTCCCCCCAACCCAAACAGACAGGTGCTTGAAGACACTATCATCTTCCGCTTGGTGCAGATTGGAAGCAGTGCTGTCTACCAGTGTAACGCCTCCAATGAGCATGGCTATCTGCTGGCCAATGCCTTTGTCAACGTTCTCGGTGAGACACCGAAGGGGGAGCTGGATTTCAAAATGGAAACGGAGCAATAAGGCTATTAGCAATGTGTCCAGAGTGTGCTGTAGCCCACTGGTTTCTGGACTGTTTTTTAAACCTTAACCAGACGTGACCATATTTGGGCAAACAGGGTGGCTATTAAGGTATCAGCTGCTAATAGCAAGCTTGGTTAGCAAGCTGTATCCATAAACACACATTTCTGGGCTGTTCTACACTGTAAGCTATAATATTTGTCAGATAAAAAGTTGCTTCTTTGTTATCATCAGGGGCTTCTTTTCCACATGGAGCATGGACTTTACAAATATGGGTTATATAAAATGTTGTTTTTTATATTCTGGAGCTTTGGCCTGCTACCTCTGAAAACTCCACATGGGAGTTAACTTTGGCTTTTTTGTATCTACATTGTGCAAACTAGGAAACTAACTGACTAACTGACTCCTTAATCTAGAGTAGACCCAAATGCAACTGTTTATTTCAAATTGTTTTAAGAAGGAGCACTTCCTGGATTCAAAACACTTCCAATTTATGTGCTCTTTGGAATGGATACACATAAGATAAAATATTAAAAAACTCGAGGTTCGCAGTCCCTTATTCTTTCTAGCGAGTTGGCATTTGATGAAAAGTCTGCCTTTGACACCAGCACTATTGTGAGAGGTGTTGGGATGAGCTTTGTGCCATCTCCCCTCCACCACCTTTGGGTGCAGAGTGAACTAGTAAGTGGTTACCTGAACCTGATGTTTTGGCCCAGCAGCACCCTGATGTGTCTCCTGTAAGTGTTTTGACTAGGTCAGAGGCCCGTAAAAAGGATAAGGACATTGACTTGTCAGATTCGTTGATTGGCTCTACCTTGGATGAGATAGGTGATAGTACCTTAGATCAGCCTCCAAGTATAGCTGAGCCAGTTACAGAGCCCAAAATGTCCGTCTTACTAACTGTGCTCATTAGTTCTCAAAAAGAGGACCCATTGCTAGCCAAGTGTTTTGCCTCTGCTGCTGAGAATGTTGGTAAGGGTGACAGAAAGCAAACATTTCTTGTTGTGGATGGTTTACTGATGCACAGGTGGACTCCAAGATTAGATGAACAGTGGAGCACAGTCCAACAGTACTGGTTAATTTTCGCTAGCATGTGCTAGAGTTGGCACATGACCACTTATGGTCTGGCCATGTGGATATCACTAAGACATATGACCGTATCTTGCAGCACTTTTGTTGGCCAGCAATGAAAGCAGATGTAGTGAAGTTCTGTAACACTTGTCACTTTTGTCAGCTTGTGGGAAAAACAAATTGAGTAGTGCCCCCTGCCCCACTGTGTCCTATTCCAGTTGTTGGTGGACCTTTTGAGCATATCATTGTAGACTGTGTTGGGCTCTTACCAAAGACGAAGGCTGGTAACCAGTTTTTGTTAACAATAATGTGTGGGGAAGAGAGATGAGAAAGGTGGGTCTCTGCCTTGGCCAGAAAACTTGAATTTAACAAACTCCAACACTGCTGACTGTCATAAGGCACAGCCAGACCATCACTGGCAATAGACTTTATGCTTAACATACTAGCAGAGATTGAACCAGGGACGGCAGTCTCCGGAGTCTTTACCTGCCCTCTCTGGGGAGTTTCTCTGGGATGGTAGGATTTAAGCATGGTAATGTGACAGACAGGTTTTCTTTCTGCACTCAGGTGTGTGTAGTTCGTCTCAGACACCCTCTTCTCTATAATTTAGGGCCCTGAAAAACGGGCAGTGAGGGCAGAACCAGCTACAGGCAACAAAACAAAGACTTGGTTGGAGCTGCCTGTTAACTGCTTTTTTTTTTTAAATCAAACCGCTTTTTCATGCCCACCTGGGACAAACAGAGTGCTTCTTTTGCTAGTCGTGTAGCACATTGCAAACATTGCCTACACATTGTTACACAACTCACCATTTTTGTTTTTGGGGTAGAGACACTTAGAAACCTCTCCTTGAGCACTTTCAAGGGACCCCACACATTATGACCAAACACAAGGGACTCTTGCTTAGCATCATGCATAGCAAATGGAACAAACAGGACACCTTCATCCCAGTTCCTTCCTGTGTCAGCAGTATTTGCTCAGTTTGACTTTAATGTCTGATGCCAACATTCAAGCGCACCTTGTGACTCAGGGTGGTAAGACTAGACACAGAATGGGAAACACCAAGGGACTGCAAGGTCTGTTTAAAGTCTCTGGATAGAAAATTAGTTCCCTGGTCTGTCTGCACAGATTTTGGGAGACCAAACAGCCTAGGTGGATGTTAGCTACCGTTGGAACACTATATGTGGAAAGCCCTTTATTGGTGGAATACCATTAGAAAAGATTCTGTGTGTTCATGGACTCCCTGATGAAGGCTTGTGTGCCGAATCAAGTTGGAGTTTTAGGTTAAATATAACCATGCCATGAGAATAAAGGCATTTTCATTTTGAAAAGAGAGTGTCTTGGACTTTTTTGATATTGTAACTCTTTATTCTTTAAACTTGAGAAGCTGAGATGCTGTTTTGTGTGTGTGTGTTCAATTTTAGCCTTTGTTTGACAGTATAGTATATAGAGAGAGGACAGTAAAGTGGGAAGAGAGTGGGGGGAATGACACACACACAAAATGCCCTATGGCATATGGTTTGCCTGCTCAACCTGGTGAGCTATATTTGTGGCCTGTTTTTGACATCAAAACCCCATTTTACAGATGGTTTAGGATGCTACTTTCTAGTACTATTCAAAAGGTGTCACCACAGCAAGTAGTTCTCCCTGTTTGATTTGGCACATTTTTACAGATGTCCTTCCTGACACAACCCCCAAGTGTTTTTTGCCTCTTCCCAGAATCGAGCCAGGGATCTTTTGCTTGTTAGGCAAATGTATAAACTACTACACTATAGAGCCACTCACTGATGACTTGAGATAACGTGATAAATTATCACTAGAAATCACTAGATAACACCAGATGTGTATTTTCCCTTAAATGGTGCCTGGGCACAAATTTGTGGGTTGAGCAGCAGAACTGAGTATCTGGGTTGCGCCCATAAAAAAACTTGCCAAATCTTTTCTGCTAATGCCAAACAGCTTATTCTGCTACTGATTCTTTTTTTGAGGAAATGTTCTTCTTGTGTCATTGTCTTCTTGGGACACCCATTTCGTTGGCCTGTCTCTGGCATTCCCTGTTATATGGAACTTGGCTTCAGTTTGGAGATGGTACTAGGGCTCACTCCAAATAATGCTGCAACTTGGTTTTGCGGAACACCAGCTTGAAGTTGCCCTGTGGTGTGGGCCCTATCCAGATCAGTCAAATGTGGCATGCTTGGAACAGACATCAACTGACCCTGCTGACCCTGACCCTGTAGCAGGGTCCATGCTCACAGGTGCTGCTATTCAGGTGCCAATCAGGCACCTGATTGTCAGTAGCAGAAACTCAAAACAAGAGTCTGTAGCAGAATAAGTTGTTTGGCGTTGGCGGAGAAGATTTGATAGATTTGGTAGATTTGATAACATGTTTTCTTTTGTTTTCTTTGGGTTTTTTTTTTTTGAGTAAAAATATCTTTATTTATTTATTTATTTATTTATTTTTATTTATTTTTTAAACCTGTCCTGTCCAGCAGTTTTAGCAAGCATAATCATGGTCTGAATGCTTTGTTGTGCCAAACACTTTTGCTTTGCCAAGAGGAGCGCTATAGACTCTCTATAGGGTCCTCTTGTTAGTCTTTTTTGTTTTATTTATTTATTTTATTTTGTTTTATTATTCACATTATTATCCGTGTGGTTATTATGCCAGAGTTGACAGGGGTTTAGGGTCAGGTTGGCAAAAAGAGAGGAGAAGTGATAATAACAAAGAGTTGAAGGAGCATGAAAAGAAAAAAAAGAAAAGGGACAGAAAGAGAGAAGAGAAAAAAAATTTTAAAAAGGGGAGGGGACAGAAGCAGAGGACAGAGCTAATATAAGGCACACTGGGTCTCCAATACTGCATCTGTAAAAAAGACGCACTTAAAAAACAAACAGCACCTGGAAAAAAAAAAAAAGTGGACACAAACAAACATACAGTTTAGCTGTGGTGTTTGCGTGTGTGAGCGTCTGTGAGCATGTGTGTGCGTGTGTGTAAGAGAGAGAGAGAAGAGAGAGAATGTGAGTGTCTGAGTATGAGCGTTTGTGATGAAACGTACTTGATATTGAGGGTGAGAAGCTGCGATAACGCCCTCTGGGAGCCAGAGGCAGATAGAGTAAGACCCAAGAGGCCCTCCACAGCCCCTGAGAGTACTGAAGACCTGCGGCCACTCATCTCTATGATAACCACGTGCCCACCCCAGCAGACGGAAGAGTGAGGCCTCAGATGAAGCGCCCACAATCAAACGGCGAGAACCCCAGAGAACCAGAGGCAAAGGCAGCCCATCCCGCCAGAGGCTGGCCACCCTGGCACGAGCTGAGGACGGGGCCACAGGACCCCAGGTTCCCGAGAACCGCCCAGTGCCGGCAGAGCCCCCACCACGTGTCAAAGAGACTCAAGTCACCCCGGACCACCTTTCTGCAGAATCAATAGCTACAGACCTCCAAACTTCATGTGGCCTTCAGATTAGTTCAAGAACAGTGCACAGAGAGCTTCATGGAATGAGTTTCCATGGCCAAGCAGCTGCATCCAAGCCTTACATCACCAAGTACAATGCAAAGCATCAGGTGCAGGGATGTAAAGCACTCCACCACTAGATTTTAGAGCAGTGGAGACTCTGGTTCTCTGGAGTGATGAATCACGCTTGTCTGTCTGGCAATCAGAAGGACGAGTCTGGGTTTGGCGGTTGCCAGGAGAAAAGTACTTGTCTGACTGCACTGTGCCAAGTGTAAAGTTTGGTGGAGGGGGGGGTTGTTTTTCAGGAGTTGGGCTTGGCCCCTTAGTTCCAGGAACTCTTAATGCATCAACATACCAAGACAATTTGGACTTTCATGCTCCCAACTTTGTGGGAACAGTTTGGGGATGGCCCCTTCCTGTTCCAACATGACTGCACACCAGTGCACAAAGTAAAGTCCATAAAGACATGGATGAGTGAGTTTGGTGTGAAAGAACTTGACTAGTCTGCACAGTCCTGACCTCAACCCGATAGAACACCTTTGGGATGAATTAGAGCATAGACTGCGAGCCAGGCCTTCTCGTCCAACATCAGTGTCTGACCTCACAAATGTGCTTCTGGAAGAATGGTCAAAAATTCCCATAAACATACTCCTAAACCTTGTGGAAAGCCTTCCCAGAGGAGTTGAAGCTGTTATAGCTGCAAAGGGTGGGCTGACATCATATTAAATCCTATGGATAAAGAATGGGATGTTACTCAAGTTCATAAGTATTTATAATGACAAATTGTTTTTGTGAAATGTGCACAAGCAAGTCTTCCTTCATCATCACGCTCATGATTTAGAATGTGACCTTAGAAATTAGCTAGAAATGTGGTAACCCCGGTTTTGGTTGTCAGGACATAGATAATGTTATCCTGCACTTTTTACCTGTATTGGGGTAGGACTCATAGTTACCACCTTGGTTGGATTGGCAAGAATAATAATTTTCTATAAAAAAGTACCACTGGTAGCTGGTAGTTGGTACTTTAATTACTAGTATTTGCACCTTGAGAAAAGTTTAAATATTATCAAAAAATATTAGTGAGGAAACTCAAATGTTGTTCCTTAGTTAAAGTCCACACGATAGCTGACACTAACCTCATCTTGGCCTCTTCCAGCAGTTTTTATCTTGAGATAGCAAGATAAATTAGCTTGTTGTCCCAAGAAAACAATTTATCTCAGGATAAATTACCTAATTCCATCATTGCATCCATTCAATTCAATTCAATTCAATTTTATTTATATAGCGCCAAATCACAACAAGGTAAAGACCCTACAATAATAACAGCATCCATCCATCCATCCATCTATCCATTTTCTTCCACATATCCGGGGCCGGGTCGCGAGGGCAGCGGCCCAAGCAGAAAAGCCTCTCCAGCATGTCCTGGGTCTTCCCCAGGACCTCCTGGGATATGCCTGGAACACCTCATCCAGGAGGCATCCTTGTCAGATGCCCGAACCACCTCAACTGGCTCCTTTCAATGTGGAGGAGCAGCAGCTCTGCTCTTAGCCCCTCCCGGATGACTGAGCTCCTCACCCTATCTCTAAGGGAGAGGGCAGCCACCCTTCAGAGAAAGCTCATTTCCGCCGCTTGTATCCGTGATCTCATTCTTTTGGTCACTACCCAAAGCTCATGACCACAGGTGAGGGTAGGGACGTAGATCGACCAATCAATCGATCAAGAGCTTCGCTTTTATGCTCAGCTTTCTCTTCAATAATTAGGTAATTTGTTTTTTATGGACAAATTACCTAATTATTTCAAGAAAAAAAATTTTTTAATGCGATAATAAGATATATTACAGTAACAACAAAAAAAATTTACCTTTTTATCTCAAGATATCTGCATTTTAAAAAAAATTCAGCAATCAAAAACCTGACTGAATTCAATAGCAGCAGGAGAGGAAATTATCAGTCACAGCCCTTTTATCTATAACTAGAGCTCTCAAAATGACTCAGATTCAGCTACTAAAACCATAATGACTCATTGAATATAAAAATACTGACAATTTCTAAATAGGAATGAATGTTTTTTGAAAAGGAGCCAGATAACCAGTGGTTGTCAGTGCCATTGCACTTTAAACTTCCACATTGGCCTTATCCTTGAAGCATAATTATTGCTTGATGGTAAAATTGCTTGATGCTAAAAGAATAATCATTGTGTCTATTTGATTAAATTGTTAAAAAGAATGCTTGTAAGTCTGTGTAAGTGATAAAGCGTTGTGGAGGTGTAACCCACTGCCCTTTTCCCATAGACATGCCTCCGAGGATGCTGGGCCCCAAAAACCAGCTAATAAAAGTCATTGAGAACAACCGTACCTTTCTAGACTGCCCCTTCTTTGGTTCCCCTTTCCCGGAGCTACGCTGGTGAGCATCTAAAGGTTTTTTTTGTTGAATCAGTGAATTATCTTACAGCTCCATGTTTCCAGATGAACTGCCCTTGAACAAGACAGTTTGCTACAGTCAGCTTCAATATTCCATATTTTCAGTTGTTAACCATGTTTATGTGTTCTTATTGTGTGTAGGTTTAAGAACGGACAGGGCAGTGGGCTGGATGGAGGCCAGTACCGTGTTTACATCAACGGTACCCTGGAAATAAAGCGGGCCCGAGCAGAGGATGAGGGAACCTACACCTGTGTGGCCAGCAGCATCTTGGGCACAGCTGAAAACCAAGTCCGCCTGGAGGTCAAAGGTTAGACATTACATCACTGCAGCACACAGTAATATGAAGAGTCTTGTCAAGACTAAGAATGCAAACTTATAAAAAACCTAAAACATTTATCTTTCACACAGTGACAGTTGATATGAACTCAGCCTGTTACCGTATAACAAGACATGTGCAGCCTACATAATTCCCAGACATCTGCTTCAGCAGGTTTATGACTTTATACATGGATGCCTGTTCCAGAAATGTGTGTAAATTGAGTTATATGAATTATCTGAATGATTTCCTTTTCTTGTGCCAAATAGCCTGCACTGTGGGAGTATATGCAAATCTCTTCCGCCTTTTTTTAAAAGTGCCTCATCATAAGAAACAGAGAGAGAGAAAGAGGATGTAATGCAAACATGCAGATGGTCTTCTTAAAAGAACTTTTTCTAAGCTTCGTTTTAGTTTTACTGAGTCAAATGGAAAGTTGAACTTGTTTTCTCCAAGCATGTCTCCAGTGAGCCAAAGCATTACATCCATTCACCGAAGAAATAAATAACCTTGATTATCTTCGTTGCATGTCAAGGCGCATTAGTAAGACTTTTGGAGCACTAGATAATATGTTTACTCATCACTGTACGACCCGAATTCTGGAAAATTTGGGACGTTCTTTAAATGTGAACAAAATGAAAACCAAAGGACTTCCAAATCACATGAGCCAATATTTTATTCACAAGAGAACATAGATAACATGACAAATGTTGAAACTCAGAAATTTTACAATTTTATCGACTAAATGAGCTCATTTCAAATTTGATGCTTACTACAGGTCTCAAAATAGTTGGGACAGGGGCATGTTTACCATGGTGTAGCATCTCCTCTTCTTTTCAAAACAGTCTGAAGACGTCTGGGCATCGAGGTTATGAGTTTCTGGAGTTTTGGTGTTGGAATTTGGTCCCATTCTTGCCTGATATAGGTTTCCAGCTGCTGAAGAGTTTGTGGTCGTCTTTGACTTATTTTCCATTTAATGATGCACCAGATGTTCTCTATAGGTGAAAGATCTGGACTGCAGTCAGCCCAATACAACACCCGGACTCTTCTCCGACGAAGCCA
>VUQS01042786.1:3055-15126 GCA_015108495.1 Heterochromis multidens
AATCAGATTGAGCACAACAGGAGGGTCAAGTAATTTGGCAAACCAGTGAAGTCTTATCTATCAGTTTAGTAATACTGTATGCAAATGCATGATGTTGTATTGTACTTTTAAAACTGCTGTTACTGCATTCATGAACACACAGTGCTGTAAGCAGTCTGAGGCACAGCTATGGCCTACACAGACCAGTTTACAGTGTTAAAAACTGAGTCAAAACTGACAGTGTAGAGCTTAGCCTACACTGAGATTGCCTTGGCTACCATGTCAAGATCATGTCTTTGACTTAGGAAAGAACAGTGTTGGGTGTAATCACATTACAGTTTTCAGTAACGCAGCAAAGTAATGCTTCTCTGTACTAAATTCAGTAATTTGCGTTCCAAAGGCTCTTCAGTTATCTGCACTACAGCTTTTGAGGAGTGGAGATATGGATATTACTTTTATTGTTATTGCATGAAAGGACAATAGTGTGACGGTAAAGTGCAAACTACATCCAGGACAGACACAACTGCATTATACTGCTAAAATAACTTTGGCTCTCTGCAAGCACCTGCACAGACAGCATGCTAACACAAAGCTAGCCAAGAACCCAGAGTGATGATAAAGCTGAGTGAATGCCTCCATTTCCACCTGTTCATGTTTCTACAGTAGAATCACTGTGGAGATTGCTTTAAAGTCTCTTCGGGCTGGTTTTCAACTTTGCTTTGTGTTCATATTTAAAAACTAAAAGAAAGATCATGTGCCCTCAATAGAGGGCAATGGTGTGTGGGACTGTAGCCTCAGGTTTATATTGTTAACTGGTAATTATGTGACAATGCATTCAGGTGAATTTACAGAGTAATGTGAAAGTAATGTAATAAGTAGTGTAACAAATTACTCTCTCCAGTGAATAATTAACGAACTGCATTACTTTTAAGGAAAGTAACAAGTAATGTGTAATACTTTCTTTGAGTAATGACCCCAATACTGGGAATGGATAAGAACATATCTAAGTAAAATTTCTGTTTATATGCCACAATTTATCATACAACATGCTGAAATTCTGGGTGCAAAATGCATTTTTAAAAAAATCTACTATCAGAATTTACTAAATTTACTTATTGCAGTAGAAAGTAATGAAAAGGCATGGGCACAGCCATTTTTGGATCTGGCCTTAATACGGAAGTGTTTGTATGAATTTCCCTTTCTGAGTGCAAAATTTGGGGAGGAGAGTATTTAAATATTTTACAAACATGATTTGCTAAGGTTTGTGTAAGGTAATTTAACAGTATAAAGCACAGTACAACGTTTGACGAAAACCAAAAGCAGCATATCAGCACAAACACATCATACCAACTGTCAAGCACAGTGGTGGAGGAGTAATGATTTGGGCTTGTTTGCAGCCACAGGACCTGGACGCCTTGCATTCATTGGGTCAGACATGACTGTAGCTGTAATAGCTGCCATTAGAAGATTTCATTTGTTTGAACACAGATGATCTTCTTTGGATCCTTTGAATCCTGCACTCCATCTGAGCTCTCAGAGAACTCCACACCATGCAGCCCACCTCACTTTTTCATGGAAGATATCACACTTGTATCAAAACATATAAATTCTTTTTCTGCTTCCTCTTCTTAGTCTGAATAACCATGCAGTTTCCAGACAAATACTTCTCTATGCTAAACAATTACCTGTTCTTACTCTGTATTATGTTTGTCGGATTACAAGTAACAACCTGTGCATGGTTTGTTAGTGGATTACTTACTCTTTAATCGGGTGTGCTTGTGTGGAACCCATTCATATGTGGTGCCACTGGTAGATTAAGTCACTCAATATTGAAAAAAATGGCTGGGTCCATGTTCATAAGTTGCAGCAATATTAGCAGATTTCACTCCCATCTGCTCATTTTTTGTGATTGCAGCCTCATGCTTATTTGACTTGCTTACTAAATCTGGGCCTCAGTGTCACACAAGGACTAGTTTGGGGAATAGAGAATAGCATGTTCTTCATCATAGTCTATACCAGTATGGAGGTCAGTTGGCATCTATATCTTTAGCTGGCAGCTAAAGTGTGCACTTAAGTTTTCTGTTAGTTTCTCTTACAGCTCTGTTTCTGTTAAACGTTTGGTGGTAAACCAGAGGTTTTTCCTCTATGTAGCCAAACCAAGGAGGAACCATGGCAAGATCTACAGGAATGCAGGAAATGCAGGAAATAAACTGCATTGTGAAGACAAAACAAGACAGAAGTATTTTTTATAAAAGTAAATAACTGACTCTGACACCTTCTAAGGCCTTTAGAAAAAAGCACAGGTAGTACTTGGTTATTGAAATATAAAGTTCAGCAGTGTCTGAGACATGAAACAAGCAATGAAGGAGGTGGTGAGGGATATAAAGAGTGAATGGACAGACTGAAGGAGGAAAGGATGATGGATTGACATGCTGAAAAGGGGCTGGGTGGTGCAAGACATCGAGAGTGATATGGAGAAAAACAAGAACATAAAGGCTAAATCAAGTTGAGGTTGTTAAGTATATAATACAACAGACAAAAACCGAGAGTTTGATAGATTTTAGAGATGGAAAGAGGAACTGGCAAATGAAGAGAAATGAGGAGAAACAGAAATGGGTTAAAAAAGAAAGAGTGAGACAGGATAGAAGTCAAAGGGAAAGAGAGAAAGAGAGAGAACGTCAATAACAAGGCTATACAAAGCATTGGAGCAGAAGAGACGGACTGTTATGGGGATAGAGACAGAGAGAGACCCAGACTTGATAGAAAGAGACAGAGGGGGGGAAAGATGAAGTCCAGTTGTTCATAGAGTTTTTCTGCTTCATTTAAGAAAAAGCTCAAGGCCAGCATACCACACAGACCCATTATTGCTCTCTATCTGTCCCTCTTCTGTTCATATCCAGTAAGCTTTACATCCACTCATGAATACAAGAGGCAGAAAAACAATATTTTTTTAAAAGATTTCACTTCTCTTTGTCACTAATTATTCATGCACAATACAAAGAAAGAACAAAACTGAGCCCAGCTAACCAGTGTCTTGACAAGGCAAGAGCATCAAAGACTTTGTAGTTTGTTATTAGAAAGTTTCCAGTTTGAATCAGAATCAGGAGTTTAATGGACAAATAAAAGCACTGGTTGCAATACAGAATAAAATGTGTTTGAGAAGGACAAAATGTCACAGGCAGGACTGGTTAACTAAATCAGTCTATGGCTAGAATTATGAACAACAAATGTTTGAGTTGTGTGCAGTAAGCTTTTGATTTCAGAGCTCACGCAGGCAAAAAGACTGAAAACAGCCCTGCTTTAAAGCAAAGCAGCAGGCTACATCCATGGTAATTTGGTGAGACAAGGTTTTTCCTCATGTAAAAATAATCTTTCAGAAGACACAGATGTAAAGTATAAAATATAGATATCATTATTAAAGATATGCCTAATAAGGAAAAGAGGGATGAACATACATGGCAGGTATGATCCCTATTCTACCTCTCTTTTCCACAGCAACTGCACTTATAGGGACTCATCTCTGATTTAAATCATTCTGAATGAGGATTCTGAGTCAGCTATTTACATAGTATGTGCCAAAAAAAAAAAAAAAAAATCAGGCATTTCCCAATCAAAAAAGCCTACATACTGATGCAAATATACTGAATCAGAGCAGTGTGACATATGTCAGCCCCCTGAAGAGAGCTATTGTTTGTCAGCACAGTAGCTATTATTATTGTACAGCTCTTCAGATGCCCAGACACCTTCAGAGAGACCAAAAAAAGAAAAAAAGAAAAAAGACAGTCAGGTCATCACACTCCAAAAAAATGCTCCACTAACCTTTTGAACATCCATAAAAAAAATTTTTTAAAAATCAAACAAAAAACCCCCCAAAAAAACCTGAGCGATAGACGGAGACAGAGATAAATAGACGGACACACTCCAAATATCTCCCTCATAGGTCTATTTTTGAGGTATAAGTGAAATGCAGTCCAGAAAGGATAATTTGAGCAATTTATCCATGTGTTTGGAGGCTTATTAAGTCCCTTTATTCTACTATGCAGTCCAGATTGAAACTAAAAATTACTTTATTTGTACAAACAAATACTAACTATATACTAACTATTGTAGTTAAATCTGGAATACTCAACATTTTCTATTCAACATAATAAGATGCAGTGTCAAAGACTATTTGGTATACTTCTCGCACCAATGAGTAAGTGACCAACATGGTCCAAGTGATGTACATTTTGTCATTAGAGGATATGTGTGATGCTCTGTATAAATATGCCAGTTCTTTCCTAAACACCAGATGTGCATGTGCTGGAGGCTGAACTTGTAGAGGCTGTATTATGATGTCCTCCCCTACCCACATCAGTACAATTCAACTATAAAAGAATATGAGTATGTGCAATAGGGCAGCATGGTGGCAAAGTGATTAGCACTGTTGCGTCACATCAAGAAGATCCTGAGTTCAAATCCAGCATCTGGCTGGGGCTTTTCTGTGTGGGGTTTGCATGTTCTCCCCGTCTCTGCGTGGGTTCTCTCCAGGTAATCCGGCTTCCTCCCACAGTCCAAAGACATGCAGTTAGAGGGATTAGGTTAACTGGTGATTCTAAATTGGCCATACGTGTGAATGTGAGTGTGAATGGTTGTCTGCCTCTCTGTGTTAGCCCTGCGACTGACTGGCAACCTGTTCAGGATCTACCCCGCAGCTGGGATAGGCTCCAGCTCCCCGCAACCCTGAATTGGTTAAGCGGAAGAGAATGGACAGAATATGTGCAATAATTAAAAGAGGTAAATTGATCAGACTTTTTGAAAAGAAGATGCCCGTCTATTGCACAAGTATCACATGCAACCTCCAAGCGAATTTAAAGATTATTAGAAAGCAGTGTAACAAAAAAAACAAATAAAAAGTTATACAAATGCATTTCTAAATACATCACACTCACAAACAACCACATACACAGGGAAAGTGATATCGTAGAAAGCTCCCTCGTGGTGTGACTCACACACCCGCATATACACACACACAATATTACAGATGCTTTCCCATCAGGTCATCAAGATATCTGTTGCCAGGACACAAATGATGTTTACTGGAGGGAAACACAGACTGGTCACAGCTGGACGTGTGTGTGTGTGCATGCGTGCATCTGTGTGTGGACAGTAGGTAGTCTCTTAATATTTGCTCTCTGTCTCCTGCTACCTCCTCTATTCATTTTCTGATCCTTTCTCTCATCCGTTGTGTCTGTGTCTCTGTCCCTCCTCGCTCCTCCTCATCCTCTTATTGTTCTCTGTGTCTCCTGTCGTTTCAATATCCTCCTCATCCCTCCATCCCTCCCTTCCTGCTCACAGTGGAGGGTGAGAAAGATAAACTTTCCCACTCGTTTCCTGCTCGTTGACAACACGTCACCTCTCCATCCATCTGTCTCCTTCAGCTAAGGGTCAAACATGGGTTAGTTTTAGTCTAGAAATCTTATTGTTCAAAGAGGCATTCCATCTATGGAGGTATTTCCTTATATACATTTGTTTGGATGTGCACTTGTTTTAACATTTCTTGCTCTTTTTATTTTGTTTTTATATGCTTTAAAGCAAATCTTCTGATTTTCAGAAAGAAGTCATGCAGCAAAAGACAGAATTGTCCAATCGCAGTTCAAAGTGTCACTTGGAGTTACAGCATGTCTATGACTTCCATTGCAATATATGGTTCTTGAATAGACTGGATAGCTCTTGGTTAAGAGAAGCATTGCAATCCAATTGAAGAACCAGCTTAAAAAAAGACATCTAACAAGATGTTAAGTGAATGAATCTGGTAGAAATAACTATTTTTTTCTAGCCTTTACACGGATGCTATAATTTCTGTTTCCGGTTAGATCATAGTGACACAAACTGTAACTATGTCAGTAAGTAGAGGTAACACTAAGATTACAGCAAAACTATCTGCCACTTTTTGACTACAATATAAAGCACAAAATCAAAAAATCTCTAGAGTTTTCAACTCATGACAATAGAAATATAATTTTGATATTAATATATAATAAATGAACTATGTAAGTACTAGTCAGGCAGTTAATCAGATAGCTAATGGACTGATACTGATACAGCATTTGATAAATTACAGTCAGAGTTAGGTGCTCTTTTGTTTTGCTTGAATGATTCATAGGTCAGTGTTAAGTGGCCTAACAAACAAAAAAAACATTCTTCTGAAAATGGTCAGCTACAAGGACTGGACTAAAAATGAGTGAAAAAACAGCCAATGTCCAAAGAAAAACTTTGAAAGACCTTCAGAAAGCCTGGAGAACTATTGCTCAAGACCACTTTAAAAAATATTACAAACTCTGGCTCCCTGGAAGCAAAATGTAAAGAAATGAGGGGTAGCTCAAAACTTTTGCACAGTCCTGTAAGTTTTCTTAGAGGACTACAGCTTATTAATTTAACACTGATCTCAGCTCAGTACTCATTATCAGCAGAAAGCCAAATCCAAGGTATTTATATACTAGAAAAAGCTGGATTGGTGCATCCCTATCAGTCAGTTAATCTTGGTAACTGGGACACTTATATAGTATGTGACTGGAACTGTAAATGCAGAAAGAGTCGATCATTTAACATCCCCTGAAAAACAAAACTTCATAACGTCAGTACTTTAAAATTTGGCCCGAATGAACTAGTTTTCATGAGATTAATTACAGGGCAACAGTGTGTCCTCGAGGACAAAAATATCAGGCAATGCGTTAAAAGCAGAGCGCTAACACACCTCTGAAGAAACCCTATCATCTCTCATGAGTTACTGCTTTTTGACTCACACACTGACTCACTCACTCACTCACACCACTTTTTTTTTTACCTCTATCCAGACAGGTCAGCAGACAGAGTCAGAGCATCAACATAGTTAATATTTTATTTCTATAGTCTGGTCCACTCCTCAACTTGACACACACAAATACACACAGTACAAACAACCTTAATAAGTAACTTAACCCAGTGGATTAAGAAAAAAAAAAAAAAAGTTCAACCAGCCTGTCAGACAAGGGGAAGCTGATCAGCTGATCAGGCATTATCCACAAGATCACACACATGTTTAGACATTCTCCTCCATTCAGTCTGACAAACATTTGTGAAAGAATGGTTCATTCTAAAAAGCTCAG
The DNA here is from genome assembly GCA_015108495.1 of Heterochromis multidens. Taxonomy (NCBI): domain Eukaryota; kingdom Metazoa; phylum Chordata; class Actinopteri; order Cichliformes; family Cichlidae; genus Heterochromis; species Heterochromis multidens. The sequence continues at coordinate 10,162 of VUQS01042786.1, forward strand.
TGAATTTGCATATGGTACTATAATGCCACAATGATGCCACCATTTCAACAAGTCAGTCTTCCCTCCTTGATATTCCTTGGTCAACTGTAAGTGGTATTATTTCAAAGTGGAGGCATTTAGGAACCACTGCAACATGAAGAGGCAGACCATGAAAAGTTATAGAGCAGGATCGCTGAGCACTGAGGTGCATAGTGTGAAAACATGTAGTAGCAAGAAGTTTGTGTAAGTGCAACAACAAGGCAGTGCCTCACAAGGAAAGAGTGTGGTTTTTTCTTCTTTTTAACCTGATTTATGGATATATTGCTGGAGACTTTTGTAATGATTTAGTAGTTAATAAGACTTATAAGCTTATAGAGGGTTTTGATGTTTGCCATGTGACTGAGGGCTGGGTTTGGGAGGTGGCTCGCCTGCTGCTTCGAGACTGGATGAGAGTCTGACTTTTATTTAAAGAATAAACAATGGCTCTTCTCCAGACATGCAGTTTTTTTTTTTTTATTGTGTTTGAGGTTGAGAAGTTACACTAACAAAACCCTTACAGGATGCTGTCATGCAATTTCTTTAGTGAGTTTAATATTTGTACTTGACAGCGATACCTGCTCTGTTAGCACATTGTAATTTTACTAAGCCAGTGGGCACTCCCACTCCCATAACACTCAGCTGCAGTCCAGGGTTCTCAAAATGAGGAATCTGGACCAATGGCGGCCCTTGGTAAGCTTTTGCATGGACTGCTGTATATTTCCTTCATGCACTTTATGTCACACTGTGAAGCACTTTATTGTCACCTCGTTAATGGTTAAAAAAATACAAACCAATACAAAAAAGTGTTGAAGTGGGCAGTTTTTATTTTTGCACCTCAGTCAGATGTTGGCTCCCTTAATTGGTATTCAGTCATCAAAACTTTGAGAACTCCAGGGGCAGGGTTCATCACCCTGGTAAACAAAAAAATGGAGAAGCCTCTTTTAACATCCAGTGGAGACTCATCAGACCAGGCAACATTTTTCTAATCTTCTATTGTCCAATTTTGGTGATCCAATGTGAGTTATACTTCCTGTTCTTAGCTGACAGGGTTAGCACTCAGTGTGGTCTTCTGTCGCTGTAGCCCATCTGCTTCAAGGTTTGACGTGTTTTGCGTTCAAAAATGCTCTTCTTGGTTGTAATGAATGGTTATTTGGGTAACTGTTGCCTTCCTATGAACTCAAAGCAGTTTGGCCATTCTCAGACATCTGACATCAACAAGGCATTTTTGCCTAGAGAACTGCCGCTCACTGGATATTTTCTCTAGGTATAGTAGAAATACTCCTTTCACCACTTTGTAAAAGGGTTATTCAATACAAAACAATTTTCAGGCTCTTATGCTGTATGAGGGCACAGTCCTGCACATGAGCTTGAAATGTATCCAGTGTTTTTTACACCCTATTTTAATTAAATATTCTCATTTAATTTGTCATGTTTATGGAAATATGAAAAAAAAAATATACACAATATAAAATCAGATCCATATGGCAATTCAGTAAATTATTTTCTTACTTGGAGGCCACATAAGTGTTAAAATAAGGAGACATGTTTAAAGATGAAAAGAGAATACTTCTTGTTTTACTTCAAAGCCGCCTCATTTTTCTCATTTTCCTTCTGTCTATGTGTCAGCCACAGAGCTGCAGGAGGAGAGCTCACACAGACAAAATACAGTATGAAGAGCCAAAAACAAAATCCATACACACACACCACAGCCACATGCTAAATATCAGCCTCACACAACATCCAGAGGATACATGGCTGCCCCTTAATTTAACACAATGTGGGCACATCACTCCACAAGCATGCTAAAACACACAAGGGCGGTGTAGCATATGTGTGAGAAACACACATTTATTAGTACTTGACGAACACTCACTGAACTCTGGAAAGGTTCATGACCTGATGGCATGTAAAGGCTATGACCATGGCAACAGCACAAACTCAGCCAAAACAGGAGGCAAGACTACAATTGTCTTCTTTCTCGCCATCTGGCTCGCATCCTTTAGATTTTAGCCCTGCTTTAGTCTAATGCTACACACTACTTAATGCCTTAAAAGCACGCACCAGTCCATCCATGTTTATAGTACTGTATGTGTTTCAAATTTGTCTATTCCATTATTACTTTCACAAACTTTTTTCTTTGAATTCCTGCTCTTCACTTTCTCTTTGATTTCATCTCTTTCTTTCTCTTTTCTTTTCATCATGCCTTTTCTACTTCTTTGCCTTCCATCACACCACTGGTCTTCATGCCACCTTTTTCAACTGCCCTTCCTCTGCCCTTGTGGCTTTCCTTCATTCCTTTTCTCCTTCATTTCTCTTCCTTCCCTCCATCCGCAGGGGAGCAGACTGCTTAATTGAAGAACCCCAAAAGGCAAATGAGAAAAAGGTGATGGGAAATATGAAAATGAAAAAACAAGGGGGAGTAGACATTAGAGGGCAGGGAGGAGGGGAGATTACAAAAAAAAAAATCTCAAGCAGGAGAGAAATAAATAAAATAAAATTAACTGAAACAGAGGACAAAGAGATGTGAGAATTGAACGTGATGTCTCGCAGTAATTCTCACCCTAGTATCCATCTTAGATTAGTGATTGGCTCTTTGAACAGTTGCATGTTTTTTTTCCCATAATGCTTTTCCACTGCTCTCAGTGTGTCAGCTTTACTTTGGATGGACATGACAGGAGAAGTCAGCGTTTGTGGACTGACCTCCCACAAATGCACACACTCGCACACACACAATCTGGGCAGAAAAATAACAGCTGAGCAGGTTTTTGTAAAGGGAGTGATGGTGTCTGTCCACACCACTGATCTTATTATCCACGATGAAGCTGTTACCACGCGCAGCAGGAAGCACCCCACAGTCCAAGCTTTAAGAAAACAAAAATTCTGGGAAAATCCTTCTTTTGTCTGTTCTGCAATGACAGACATGAGCCCTGCAGATAATGTAAATATAGATTTGCATGCATGTGCAAATGTACCGAACACACGCAGGCATATCTGCTGTGGCCCCTTGTAGGAGACGCATATGTTAACCCTTAAGCCATACTAAAACTTAAGTAAAAATTTTATCATGGTTTTGGTAACAATTGAATTACATGGCTTCATGTAATGCCAATGGGTCACAAGCTCTTTATTTTTTTGTATTTTAATATACTTTTTTAAATCAAAATTAAATCAAAGGTCATTACAAGCTATTTCTTAAGAGAAATGTCCTCCTTGAAGTCAGTCATACAGACATATTTGTCATATTCCATAAACATACATACATTATAGAATATGATGTATTACTGTAGAATATAATGTATTTAAAATGAGCTCAACCTTTAACACCAGCACCAGTAATAACATTTCGTATAACAATTTTCTGCAGAATAAGTACTTACTTCTTTTGATACCTTAAGTAAGACCCCAGCCACACAGGCCTAGACACTGGACAGCAACGACATGGCAATCACCTGGCAACCACAAGTCACTAGGAAAAAGTGAGCATTCCCCGGCCAGTTACAAGTCTTTGCTTCTTTGCTTGCAGTCACTATGAAAACGACTGCTAAAGTCCCAGTCACGCATGCTCAGAGACCAGTGGTTACCAGTAGTTACCAATGCTAGGGAAAAATGTGTAATCCCCAGCCAGCTGGGGTCACTACCACTCAAAGGTTAGTTAGCAAGTGTTTGCAGACAAGATGACATCTTTCATGCAAACTACAGGTGACCACAGTAATGTGTTAGCGACCAAAGCAATCATAAGGAGGTTTTTGGTGTAGTACCCACTTTACGACCAAGTTTACCTATCAACAGCCAGTAACCATTCACCAACTGGTTAGGTAATACACATTTCTCCCTAGCAACCAGAGCAAGTAATTTATGATAATACATAATAGTTTTCATTTCACCCTCTCTACTTTTAAAGATTAGGCTTAAAATTTTCCTTTTTGATAAAGCTTATAGTTAGGGCTGGATCAGGTAACTCTGAATCCTCCCTTAGTTATGCTGCAATACGCCTAGGCTGCTGGGAGCTTCCCATGATGCACTGAGCGTTTCGCCTTCTCTCACCATGTGTTTTTACACCACTCTGTCTTCAATCATGAGTTATTTTTAATCTCTGGCTCTCTTCCACAGTGTGTTTGTGTCCCATCCTCCTCCCCTCACCCCCAGCCGGTCGCGGCAAATGATTGCCCCTTCCTGAGCCTGGTTCTGTGGAAGGTTTCTTCCTGTTAAAAGGGAGTTTTTCCTTCCCACTGTTGCCAGGTGCTTGCTCATAGGGGACTGTCTGATTGTTGGGGTTTTTTCTGTATTATTGTAAGGTCTTTACCTTACAATATAAAGCACCTTGAAGTGACTGTTGTTGTGATTTGGCGCTATATAAATAAAACTGAACTGAATTGAATTGAATTTTGTGGCATTGCTGCTTTTACTAAAGTGGTTCTAAAAAATTCCTATACAACTAGTCATTGTCACTTAATGGTAAATATTTTGATAATAACTGCTGAAGAAATAATAAATTCCACTTCTTCAGCCAGGAAAGAGTGCATAAAAAAGTAGGAGACTTACAGTATGCATAAAAATCTAAAAGACAAATAAAAGAAGGAAACAATATATTTTTTATGTTATAATGTGGTCCAATTTGTCTCATTGGTATGTTAAAAAATGGTGGAAAAGTTTTGGTTTGTTGACAATGTTTTACTCTATAAAAAAATTACAATTTACATCACTAAGCAGATAACACAGTATTATATTATCAGCCATTCATATCCTCCAAAAATCCTTCAAGAAAAATGTCAAGAAGCACTTAGTAACTCGAAGTCCTATTTACCAAACAAGAACAAATGTATGCTATTCTCTAGATCCCGAGATCCTGTGTACAATAGTCTGCATATTTCCACTCTACAGGGTGGGCCATTTATATGGATACACCGTAATAACATGGGAATGGTTGGTGATATTAAAGTCCTGTTT